>JAYMFT010089976.1:0-14056 GCA_038088735.1 Panulirus argus | reverse complement strand
TATTGAAATGGATGACGGTAAATTATTTTGCCAGTTGTCGAGCAAGTAGTCTGGCAGAACCCGGAAGCCTGCCTCACCCAGTGGAAGATCTTGTCGAAGTACTGACTACCGAAAAGACTGTTTAGTGTTGGAACAATTGCCGCTTGTTGCGCGGTGTGAGGAAACGCAAACCACTAACAGCTCCGAAACTCAATACGCACGTTACGGTTCCCATGCTGAAGAGGTCGTTACGAGTCGGCCGTTTTGTTCTAAGCATGCGTGAAAGTGTCCCTCCGTCCGTATGGCTTCTGTCCCGACTTCGTGCGCGTCTGGTATAGCGCTCTCTGAACAGAGGCCCAGCGATGGTGTCTTCCTGGATTGTGTACTTTGCGGTGTGTTCTATGGACGGATTCTTCACAGCGGCGCAAAACTCTTGTCCTTTACGAAGTGAGTTGCTGCTGACGGTGTGTGCGTGTGTCTGCAGCCTTCACACGCTGTGTTGATAGCCTTCTCGGCGTCCATGAAAGAAGACATAAAACACAGGCACTCATACATTGAGGAAAATTAGTGATCGCATTCGGGGGAATTAGGTATTCTAGTGAGGTGCTTGTGAGTAGGGGGAGGACGTGATCACAATACTGCATCCATAGAGAACTTTTCCTCAGGTCATGAGAACATGTATTGGCACAGCCTATCCCACAAGAAGGATAATCCCTCAATCCTACCAGATAATGGTCCTGTTGCACGCTGACTTCTGCTATGTACAGTCGTCTCTCGGGTCATCGGCACGGCTTCTGCTATGGGACATCAACCCGCAATGTCATCCTTTCCCATTTTGCTAACGACTGGTCATCTTCACTATGAGATTTTTTTGGGGGAACGAAATGTTCTGTTCCTTAACAAATAGAGAGGATTTAGTAGGTCGTAGCATCAAGGGGTCTGGTCATCCAAGCTTCCGCCTTCTTTTGTCTTTCTTTCCTCACTCACTACTCTCATTTCTAGCTTTCTCTTGGCTCAACCTCCTTCTCCGCCGCTTCCTTCACCCTGTCAAACAATGGCGTCCCTTGGGGCGCCCCTCCTCCTGTCTCACCAAACTCTTTCTCCTTTTTCTTCTGTCAACGACTTCCTTTCCTCGAAAAATACATTCGGACGCTGACGACTCGACATTTGCATATTCCTACACGTCTATACAAAAAAAAACCGTCGCTTTCCTTCTGCTCGACCTGCCTCCTCCGTGTCGTCATCAATTGCCTTTCGTGTGCTCAGGTCTGGGGGAAACTTCCCAGCGGCGTAGCGGAGCGTTAGGTATGTTTAATGTCTCTGACATCCTCACTATTTTTTTCTTCATCCCTACAATTTCTCCTAAAATGGCGCTCAACTTTCCCCTTTGAGGGACCTGTAGTTCCGCCACTCACCACATTGCACATACACACACACATATGTATGTATATGCATGTATCGTGCATGCACGTGCATGTATGTATATATGTTTGTATATGAGCGGATGGGTCTTTCTTCGTCTTTTTCCTGGCGTTACCTGGCTGACGCGGGGAACAGCGATCAATTATAATGTAAATATAATTGTCTTTATGCGCAATTACCTATTAATACAGTCAGGGAAATTGTACACTCGTGGGGCTCCCCAATCTCCTGAACTACCCACGCCATCAATTAGCCCATTCATCCTCTGTTAACTGCCAGCAGTCATGGTGTCATTCGCTAGTTTCTTCCCGCTGTCCACCACTTACAACACTGGACCACCAATTCTGGTCACGTTCTTTTTTAAATGGCTCTTCTCTCTTTTTAATCCAGGTTTTTGTGTCAGTGGTCTTCAGGGTACTCCGGTGCCGCAGTCTCTCGAGGACCAGTTCATCGATGCCACCCAGCTGATTCAGAGAGCCATCATAGACCCAGCCTGTAAGATTAGCTCTCATCCTCACCTACAGTCTAAGGCCTACGGTCTATGGCCTCGCCTACAGTTCGGTTGAAGTGTACTACTGCCCGGCCTACAGCCAAAGGTCCAGTATACAGTCAGGAGAATGGAATACAGTCCAAAATACAGTATAGCCTACAGCCCATAGGGTCCAGCCCAAAGCCTAGCATGCAAGCTACGGGCTAGTCTAAAGCTTAATATATGACGGCCTAGCCTAAAGCTTAAGCGTAAACAGCCCGGCCTAAAAGTTACGGTCTAGTCTGAAGCCTTTATAGCCCAGCTTACAAACCTAACCCACAGCTTAGCCTACAGCCTGGCTTACACCAAGCTTAAACGCGAGCTTAGAGGGGCCCGTCTACAGCCCAGCTTACAGGCGAGGATACAGCCTAACCAACGCACCAGGATACAAGTGAGACTTAAGCCCCAAGCTACAGCTCGACCTACAGGCTAACTATAACATACAGCTCTACCTAACGTTCCGTTTCCCGGCCAGCCTTCAGCTCAACCTACAGCCGAGACCTGCTCCTGGCCAGCCTATGGCGAGCAGGTCTTCGTCGTCGTCCTCTTCCCTGGGGCCACCACCACCTGGCCAGAGCCCCCTACGGCCGGCCAACCCTCCCCTACCGGAGCAGGTTTAACCTCTCGCTCACACGGAGGCAACACTAGCACCAGCGGGCTTGAGGGAGACTGTAATTCCATCGCGAGCCACAAGCAACATGCGTCAAGCGACATGCTCAACGCACACACACACACACACAAACACTCCGTGCGTGGTTCGAGGTCAAGTAGTCGTCAAGTTCAAGTCAGGGACCATGTGAGCCCCCAAGTTCAAGTCAGGGACCATCTAGTAGCTCCCAAGTTCAAGTCAAGGACAATGTGAGTCCCCAAGTTCAAGTCAAGGAGAAAGTAGTCCCCAAGTTCAAGTCAAAGACCATGTAGCAGTTCCCAAGTTCAAGTCAGGGACCACCTACTCCCCAAGTTCAAGTCAGGAACCATCTAGTAGTCCCCAAGTTCAAGTCAAGGACCATCTAGTAGTCCCCAAGTTCAAGTCAGTTCCCAAGGAGTTCCCAGGAAGTCTGCCAATGACGGGCAACCAGAGCCTGGACGTCAATCAAAACACCGCGTGGGAACCAGGCCGGAGGAGCCCTGCCCACACCTGCTTACTAGAACCACCACCAGCAGCAAGACCTCACACACACACACACGTTCCCACGAGAGGGTGAGAGTGAGTCTCTCGTCTGTGAGTCAGCCGTAGTCAACCGGTAGAGAGACACCCACTGCCCCGGTCTGAACTTCCCAGCGTTTCACAACACCACGATAAAAGCCCAGTGCCATCCTGAGACAGACTCGGCCAGTTTCATTCACGTCGAGACTCATGACAGCCTCGACGGGGTATTGAAGTATCTCATGACAGCCTCGATGGGGTATTGTACTATCTCATGACAGCGTCGACGAGGCAATGAACTATCACATGAAAACATGGACGGAGCAATGAACTATCTCATGACAGTATCGACTGGGTATTTAACTATCTCTTGACAGCGTCGACGGGATATTCAACTATCTCATGACAGCGTCGACGAGACAATGAACTACCTCATGACAGCCTCGATGGGGTATTCAACTATCTCATGACAGCGTCGACAATGCAATTAATTATCTCTTGACAGTCTCGACGGGGCAATGAACTATCCCATGACAGCCATGACGGGGTATTTCAACCATCTCATGACAGCGTCGATGGGTCCATGAGCTGCGCTGGTTTCTTCATCTGCCGATGTTATAGGCGTGGACTATGTGTGAGGGGAGAGACACCAAGAGAGACGGGGGCCCTCCTTATTCAGTCCTGTGGACCACTCGCAGATCCATGTGGGGGGGAGAGAGGGGGCCCATTCATGTCCCGCAGGACCACTTTCTCCCTTGATAGACGTGAGAGACACCCATGCAAATGCTCTGGGCCCCTTGTCCTCTCATACCCCCATGTGGGCCCCATCCAGTCCTGTATGCCCTTCTTTCACACCCCAAGTGGGCCCCATCCAGTCACATGAGTCCCTCGTCCCTTCACTACCCCCAATTCGGACCCATCCGTTCCTAAGGGGCCCCTTGTCCTTTTCACACACCAAAGTGGGCCACGATCCAGTTACGTGGGCCCCCTGTCCCTCCACAGACACGATTAACTGCCTTCCCCCCCCCCCATATTTCAGTCCCTTGGTCATTTCGTCTCTCCCCAGACAGATAGAAACACACACATACGCAAAAGAATTTACTACAGAAGGTGGACCTATCACTACGAGTGTAAATCCTCACTCCCCTACAGTAGAGATAATCACAAAAAGGAATTACAAATACGTTTCACTGCTTCACACATGCTATGTTATGTACGCCTTCCCACAGAAGCACATACAACTAATACAAATTATATATATATATATATATATATATATTTTTTTTTTTTTTTTTTTTTTTCCTAAGAACAGAGGGAAAATCCTCACTTGGCCCCCTCTCTGTTCCTTTTTGGAAAAGCAGACACTGGAGGGGAGGATTTCCAGCCCTCCGCTCCCTCCCCCCCAGTCGCCTTTTACGACACGCAGGGAATACGAGGGAAGTATTCTTTCTCCCTTATCCCCAGGGAGAATATATATATATATATATATATATATATATATATATATATATATATATATATATATCGATGAGTGAACGCTGAACAAAGTGACAGGCACGCTTACAAACTTTAGGAAAAGTTATTTCAACAGTAAAACCTCAGTTCTCAGTGGGATGAGAACCAGAGCGTTTACATCACCAGGTTAGAGGTGAAGCAACGTCCTGCCGGATACGTTCTGTCTGGGAACTTATCTCTTGTCGTCCCTTGTCCACCGGATGCTTCATATTAATCGAAATGGTATTGGAATCGTTTCAGCCAACGTAGTCATCGTATAGAAGGGATCGATGTATTGGTAACACAAGCTGTGGAAACTCTTGGTATATTTTGCTGTTTATTCCCGTTATTTATCGCGCTGTTACTCATGTTCCCCAATCGCACGATTTCCATTATGAGGTCTGTTGACTATTTGCCTAGGCTACAGCAGCGTTAACGACGACACTGAAGGGTAGTGTCTCTATACATCGCCAACTTTAAACGGTAAGGCTTTCATCTGTATATCGCAAGCACTGGGCGATAAAGGGACTCTCCTGTATATATCGCAAACACGTGGCAGTTTGAGCCTCACCTTTACGTATCGCTGTCTCCTGTATATATATCGCCAGCATAACGATTATGGCCTTACCTCTAACTCCTAAACTCAAGTGTTGATGACCTCATCTGTATATATAGAAGGGCCTCGCCTGTATATATATCGCTAAAAGCCTCACCTGTATATATCGTTCAAGGCCTCATCTGTATCTTTTATTATAGACCGCCTGTATATATCGTTATGGGCCTGACCTGTAGATATCGTTGAGGACCTCTACCTGTAGATATATTCATGGGCCTCACCTGTATATATCGTTATGGGCCCAACCCGTATATATCGTTGAGAGGCTTACCTGCATATATCGTTGAGAGGCTCACCTATATATATCGTAATGAGCCTCATCTGCATATATCGTTGAGAGTCGCGGCTGTATATATCGTTATAGGCTTCAGCTGTATATATCGTTATGAAACTCATCAAAATATGATGTTATAGGCCTCAGCTGTATTTATCCTAATGGGCCTTTTCTGTATATATCGTTGTCTCAACTGTGTATTACGTTATAAGCCTCAGCTGTATGTATCGTTATGAGCCTCATCTGTTTCTAGCGTTGTGTCTCACCTGTATGTATCATTATAGGCCTCAGCTGTATATGTCAACAAGGGTCTGCCCTGAATACGTAAGCAGCCATCAAAATATAAAAGAGGGGGGAACAACTGAAGGCAGCGCAATGGGTTATCAGGACTGGTATAACAAAGTGACCCTCAGCTTTCAGGGTGTGTTTCACAATATCGCCGCCACATCCCACAGCGTCAGCGCCTGGCGATAAATTAGGACGAGAAACATAGCATTTAGGGATACACACGGTGATTCCTCCGGTCCAGGTTCAGTGCTCAAGCAGTCCAGAGAAAA
Organism: Panulirus argus; assembly: GCA_038088735.1. NCBI lineage: Eukaryota > Metazoa > Arthropoda > Malacostraca > Decapoda > Palinuridae > Panulirus > Panulirus argus. The sequence continues at coordinate 8,038 of JAYMFT010089976.1, read as the reverse complement.
CTGCAATACGCTCACTGGCAACTCGAAAGCGTCTCCAGCGTCCCACGTCGTCATGCAATATTTTCGTTTTTTTTGTGTGTGCATCTGATATCCGGGAACAGCGTGTTATCGTAATATTTTGCATTCTTTATTACCGAAAAATGTATTCTGTGTTATTCAGAGAATGAAAATCACGCTAAGCAGAGGAGCTGTTGTGGTTCGGTGCCAAAGCAAGACACTCAAAGTGGGATCCAACCTTGACGTGTTTATCACGCGGCGCTGCCTGTTGTACGACGCTCAAATAGAGGACCTAACGGTCCGCAACGAGGCTATTTGTTTACGCCAATGAAAGGTACTCCGTCAAAGGGCGCCCTACTGGTAATGTCCTGATGCAAATGATGTGTGGGGTGACTCACCACAAAGGACATCTGGTGGTAACAAAGTTCCCGTCGTCACCTTGGCTCTTCGCTTATTAGGCTGAAATATCGTACATCCTGTAACTCTCTATGTAGTTTCCATGTAATGTTTGTTTTGTTACAGTCGTCTCTCTGTACAGGGCCCCCTGAGATAAATTTTATCAGGGGGGTAAAAGGTTTCTTTCGGGCCCCCTTCCTTCCCTTCATTAGTCATCCTGTTTTTATACCAAGTGCTGTAAGTTCCAAAAGGGATATGGAAAATGAGAGGGTATGGGGTGGAATGGAGCGCTCGGTTGATTTTCTGCATTTTCTGAAATCCCAGGAAATTCCCGAGCCCACTTTAAGACCTCCGGGCCCGGATACGATGTACCCCCTGAACCCCCTCATCTCTCAGGGGCCCTGTCTGTATACGTGAGTGGTCCATCTTTATCAATGTCTCGAGGCATCCTGAACATTTGTGCTTGGAGAAACTTCCCGAGTCCCAACGAATCTCAAGCGCCTGTGAAGAATGCCTTTGTCTTTTGTCCAATTTCCAAGTGTCTATATTACCCGTATTTAGCGGGGGTTCGTAGCGTTTGATATCCCACCTGTTGTCCTTCTGTGGACTCGTTCTAACCGCCTTCCTTGATCCTTCAGAGGTAGCCTGGGACCAGCCCTGCCTCGCCTGCACTCAGCAGTATCCTCTTACCTAACCAGTGTTGGTGGAAAGGGGACGGAAAGACAACTTCCCTTAACCCTCAGCCTTGTTACGTTTAGTGTTGTGGTTCTCTGCAGGGAATCCTAGAAAGATCCTAGCACACCTTGACTACTCTTTGAGAGGAGGAAGTTTGTGTTATATATCATATTACGTCTCATGCATCCCAAGTGTCACGTTGATCACGTAATGTGTTACGCTCGTCTTCCCTAAGTCTTGCTCGAACGAGCGTCATGCGCTGTGTCGGCAGAAGCGGCATGTTCTAGGGCGGGCAGTGGACTGCACTTCCTCGTGTGTCACAGAGCCTCCGCGCCAGCGTCAACGTACGGGCCATTTCATCACCGGCGTCTAGGTTTCTCCTTTTCCACAATAATCAAGTTCAATTTCTCTTAAGGTTCCCGCAGCCCTGCTGAAGAATTCATTAGCCAGTTGCAACACCAGCCAATAGGCTGATCTGTTTGAATCATTATGTGAGTACTTTTCATTACCATGTCCCGTCTGTCGCTAGCCAACTAGACCAACTTGTGTTCCACTGGCGAAAAAAGTCTCGTGATTTCATATGATCTATTCCAGTTCTAAATAGAAAATCAAAAACTGGGCCAAGAAATGGATGTTATGATACGTAATTATTTCTACTCAACAGATTAGATATTTCAGTTTTATGCCACTCGCTTCATCTTGTTTAATAACCAACTTTTTCCATTCACGTTCAAGTTTCCTACAGCAGAGCCATGAGATTTCCTACAGTAGAGCTATGAGACTCAACTTTCCGTTGTCTTACATATGGAATTCATTAGATCATTTTGATTCATGACGCCATTTTTTTTTTCGTATTCCTGTTGTTATGAAAAACAAAATTTAGAAAGTAAACGTGCTGGTGGGGGAAAAGGTTGACTGTCAAACATCACCGTTTTCTTCCAAGAAAATCGTATATATATTTTTTCTTTACGTTGAAGGCTCCAGTCACGGACTAAAGTCCACATCAAGGCCGGGTCTTAATGGAAATATAGAAAAATTAACAGAAGGGAGAAACAAGAGGCAGGGGAAAATGTCTAAACACACACACACACACACTGATCCTCTAGTCTTAATGTCCTATTTCTATCAGCTGTATATTTACGTCGCCCTCTGTGTCTGTGGTGGGGACAGCTGCAACCACCCATGCGGAGACCTCCGCCTTTGCTACAGACCTGTGGGGAGGTAGGGAGAGGGGCCAGAGCTTGTCTTTCGCTCCTGAAGAAGGGGAGCCTCAAGGTATCTCCTCAACCCCGTTGATAATCCTGGTCTGACGGTGGGTTCGCTGCCTCCAATTATGATGACGACAATGACCATACCAAAGTCCTACTGTGGGGTCGTCCTTTGGGGTGAGACCTTAGAAACAATCTGGCTCATGGTAGGGGGCGCCGTCGAACCCCGTCTCATGGGTGGTCAACTCTCTTTTACTTCCTCAGTGAATCTCCAGCGTTGACTGGGTCTCCACAGCGCCAAATGATGTATCCCGGTCTAGGACAGTATTACTGCCTTTGCGTATTTCAATATTACCCTCTTTTACATCATTTATTTTTCTTACTTTCTCTCGAGTTTGTATACAGCGTCAATAATCATCTAGCGTTGGTGACGAGACGAAAATAGTCGGGTATGTTTTCATTCCCAGCCAGAGTGATCCCGGACCAAATGCTTCGTGAATATGCCAAAACGTACACATCCTCCTTTCTTGTATACATACATACATACACACACACACGCCCTCCTTCCCTATGTCAGTGTCCTATCCTTTGTAGGGCGAGGTGTACACTCACCTAGGTACACATCCTCCTTTCTTTTATACATATATGTACACACACACACACACACACACACACAGTATGCACTTGTCCATGTCTGTCACACGCCCCGCCCTGGCCTAGCGACTGCGACCAGGGAGGGCTGGTGTCATCAACATGTAAACAATAACCTTGTAATTGTGACTGTATTCAGATTTTTGACTCTGGGAAACATTTTGCCCTTCGGTTCCTTGCGTGTTGCATGCCTGGCATTAACATATGCCAAGCGTCTCTAATTCTGACTTCCCGTTCTTCTATCCACATATTTGTTCCACTCTGTCAAAGGTCACGGTCCAGAATGACCCTATCTTCCCTTCTCTGGCCTGACCTGAGCTGACCTGACCCCTATGGGTAGCTTGACCTCACCTCGTGGGAGTAAAGAGGTCATATCCCTCTCGCTCTGTCCTGACCTCTCCCGACCGACCTCACGTTATGGCCTCTTCTGTCTAGGTATCAACGCTTTGGTGCTAACGTCGTTTCCCGCGTTAGCGAGGAAGCGCTAGGATCAGACGAAGTAGGGCCGCATTCACTTACATTCGTTCCCTAGCTGCCATGTGCAGTGCATCGAAAGCAAAGCCCCCTCTCCACATCCAGGCCCCACAGACCTTGTCATGGTTTACCCCAGACGATTAACATGTGCTGGTTCAGTCTATTGATAGCACGTCGACCCCTGTATACCACATCATTCCAGTTCATTCTAACCCGTGCACGCCTTTCACATTCTTAAGTCCTTCCACAAAGCATCTTTATCAGTTCTATCACGTTGTTCCATCCAAGTCTGATGCTCTGTACATGCCTTCACCCCTTTTGCAAATGTCGAACAATCTTACGGTATGCCTCCACAAGCTCTCCTGATATGTTGTCCGTGAACACGTTGTCGATGCGTGAGCTCGACGTCGGTCCGTGAGCATGGCGTCGGTCCGTGAGCACGTCGTCGGTACGTACACGCCAAACAAAATGTTTTTCCTCGTCAGCAACACCACAGACCTCATTCTCAACAATGTTGTCTACATCATCTAATCCACGGCACCAGCAATGCAAAAAAACAAGACTTTACGGCTGGAAGGGTTCCTGGCGCACACACAACTCCCCATCTGACTTCAGAAGACACGACTACCGACTGACCTAACCTCGTGTGTAAATTGTCCTCGGCATATCATCCAAAGCTCAAAACTTTTTTTTTTCTTCTTTTTTTGGTTGACAACAAACGCATATATCTAAGGGGTTTAGCGCCTCGCTGCACTGCTTGGAAAGGTCGGTTTACTGTGACAGGAAAGGAGGAATTACTTCTGGGTGCGTCAACACCTAGAGCGCTGCTTCCTGACGCCGCTGGCTCACGCGAACGCTGACACACCAAGCGAGCTTGACTTCAACAGTTTCCTGGAAGACAGCTTCCCTGTGGACGAGAACAGTTACTTCATCAACAGCTTTAGTAAGCTATTCCTCTATCTCTCTCTCTCTCTCTCTCTCTCTTTCTCTCTCTCTCTCTCTCTCTCTTTATAATTCACGGGGAAATGAAACACGATAAGTTTTCAAGTGCACTTTCGTGTAACGATCACATCATTAGGGTAGATACAAGAAAGAGAAATATAACAGTCATTTGATATACAAGGAAGAGACGTAGCAAGGACGCCATTTTGGTAAACAATGGCGTCCTAGCTGAGTGGGAGTAGGAGGAAGGAGAGTTTTTCCAAGCACGATAAGCCTGAACCTTTGCCTGAATGGCCTCCGAACAGGAACGGTTGAACTAAGGACTGGAAGAAGAGGTCGTCTTGGAGGAAGAGGGGGATAAATGCTTCTATTCCCTCAACAATAAATAACCTTTGCTATGCGTTGGGCGGAGGCAGAAGCATCACCACACAAAAGAGTGATTTACACAGGTAAAGTCAGAAAAGAATTTTCGTAAGTTATTCCAGTCATCTTTATTGAGATGCCACTATTTGATTCGAAGGGGATGTTGGAGGGGAAGGTGCCATCAAAATAGATACATTTTTTGAGAGTGTGGTATGAACCAGATGGGACGAAACTGTGTATTTACAGTGCGAAAGATTAGAGATGAAAAATAGGTCTAGAATTTTACGATAGCGATCGAAGCGGTCAGGAATATGGGTGGGATGGGAGATAATTTGCTCTAGATCATTGAAAACGGAGAGCGTGAGGGCTTCAATCCTCCCATCATCCGTATAGGAGGAATTCAACCTCTCCCTATGGTGAACGTTGAAATCTCTCAAGTAGAGAATCTCAGCTTGCGGGTGAGAGGATGCCATAGTCTCATGGCAAGAGTTTAGATAGTTGAAAAAGGACTTAAAATTTGCAGAACTAGGAGAGTAGCGAGTGAAACAAAGGAAAAATGTGATAGCTAGAAGACAGAACTTGAGGCAGATAACATCAAAGTGTGGAGATTCAAGGTCCTCGAGGCGTGCATACAACAGACAGGTGTGTTGATGTTGCAATAAGTAGAGACACTACTTTTGAACAGTAAATCGTGAGCGGAGATTATAGTTGTACAATAAAAAAAGGGCTAGCGAGAACACCATATGACAAATGGGTCTCCGAGAGAAGTAAGATATTAGGAGAGGTACTAGAAGATGGTGTTCAACAAAAGAGAGGTTACTAGAGAGACCTCGAATGTTGGTATTGTGAATAGAAAGAGAGGCAGGTGTATCAGAGAAGGAAAAGTAGTGGGAGGGGCCGGTTCTACTACTGTCTGAGCCCCTCTTCTTATTGGCAGCAGAGTCAAGTGGGAACCCGGTTATTAACACCCCATGATGCCGGGGACCTGGGGTCATGAATTTGTTGGACTCTGTCATGATCATATTTAAAAACGATTGTTTAGACATGATATGGTAAGAGAACTTATGTGAAGAAAATAAGTATCATTAAGAAGTTGTATGATACTCGTAAGGAGTAGATGGCAGTACTGTAATCCCATCTGAATAACACAGGCAGTAAGACCAGCGCTCCAAACATGGAAGGTGGCCAGATATTTAGTGCTTGTCGAGTCATTTCAGCGTCTATGTACTTTGCCAGAGACCTCTTTGTTGTTGGGGTGGATCTACGTATAAGCAGAAGTTAATGAAGTGTGATGGAAGGGGTTGCTGGTAAGTTACAGAGTGGTTTTGGGTGGAAGAGGTCGTGTGTGTTGCATAGAATTGGGCGCTGGGTATGTTAAGGTTGGACTGTACTGGTAGGCTCTTCGTTTCACCGTAATATTATTGAGTGTTTGTGCTTACTAGGCACAAACTTATTGTTCTGAGAGCACGATGCTGTGTGTTTGGCAGCCTTGTTATATTTGCCTTTAAGCCGATGTAATACTAGGCAGGTGAGGCATAGTTTAAAGTGAAGCGGATGAATTGTTTGTAAACGATGTTGAGGGATTCTTTCGTCTTGTTCAGATCTGGTGCCAGTTAGTGTTCCGAGGGTAATTCGTTTGTGTGTTGCTTTTGTGTTGGTCTTATTGGTGTGTGGAGTGAATGTCATATGTGTGCGTGTGTGTGGTGTATGATTCTGAGAACGACTGGCGTTTTGGTCAGTGGGAGTGATTCTCCGTCCAAAGCAACTTCAGGGTGTGAGCTGGATTCATGTCTCTCTGTCTCTCTCTAGGGTTCAGAGACTGACCGATGACTTTTCTGGAGATGTTGACATTCTATTCATGGGTGAGCCATTGTTCCGACTGCGCAATGTAGTCTTCTATGTTCGATGTTGCTCATGTGGTGTTAGGGTGTTATAATGTGAATGTGGTCTGTCTAAGGTAATAACGGGAGGTCATGTAGGAAGAGACTGAAGAGTGTTGGAGAGAGAAGTGCTCCTTGGGGAACTCCATTGTAAAGCTTTAGGGTTTTAGAGGTGAAGCCATTGTGAGTAACTCTGGCATGGAAGCCGGCTATAGAATTGGCCAACTACATTTTGTCATTGTTCTGAAGGGTGGTGTTGAGCGTATATATTGTGCGAGGATGTGTTCAGGGCACAGTGTGCAACCCATATATATATATATATGCAAGAACCTACTATTATCTGAGAATTCACGTTATCTTTTAGACATCTCCACACATAGATCTATAACCTGACTTCATCTTATTAAGAAGTCTCCCGTTTTGATATCAACGCTAGAGTTGCAGAGCACTTACCGGGGTCCGGTACCTGGTCTGCCAGGCGGCGCAGCATTGGCCTTGAAGAAACCCGTTCTGCCCGACGAGCTTCGTAATTGTACAGGCAAGCACGAACGCTGAAATATATACGAGCCTTACAGCCTGCTCAGCCGTTGCATTGATGGGATCTGCGAGTCTACGACAAACCCCTCGTCTTTTTAAGAGCCTTTGAGGCTGCAGCCTATGAGCTTAAAGCCTTCCGTACGTTGCAGAACACGAAGGAAAAAAAAAAAAAGGAATTTATGAATCCGTAAGATGATCGTGTTCCAGACGGATGCAAATTTCCCCTCTACACTACAACACACTGAAAGTAGCCGAATGTTTACATGAGTGTACATGAGAAAGACAGACAACAGGAGGCCTGATTGGCCCACGACTGTGTTGTCTGTTAAAGAAAAGAAAAAGAAAGGTTATCTAGAGAAGAAATGCAATTCCGCTCAGCAATCTTTTTTTAAGCTATCACCGACTCCCCGCTGCTGCACATTAGCCTTCTACCGTCCCCGTTACCGCTGTCGTTTATACAGTTTATTTCTGGCGTTTTTCTCAAGAGTATACCTCAATTCATAAAGTATTTACCCAAACGACTTTTGAAGGCATTTATGGTCTCGGAATTCACTACGTCAGACGGTAACTTATTCTCGGCCTACAACCAACCCTGGTAATGTTCGAGAGAGAATGGGATTCTTCTGCCCAGAACCCAGGCCGTGCCAGATGTGGAAGGGTGACACTCACCATCCGGCAACCTATGCTTAAGCTACAGAGGGGATGGGGTTCATCAGCACTACGACACGTTTTAAGCTGTAGAGGGAGAGAACCACTAGTGGCCCACAGTGTGGGAGGAAGTGAAGAGCTGCTAACGCCTTGTGTACTTCCGTATTGCTCAGACGCCAACTTTTACCAAATTTCAAATTCTTGTTGATGCTGGAGATAATTTGGAGACACTGTAATATCTGGAAATGCTCTGGTATAATATATATA
>JAYMFT010089965.1:0-14056 GCA_038088735.1 Panulirus argus | reverse complement strand
AGGCGAGATGCAGATCGAGTGAGAGAAGAGGGAGCAGAATTGAAGGATGTGGATGAATGCAGTGTTGAGTCATCAGCTTATGAGTGCATTGGATTATTTGTGGAGGAGAGAAAATCGTTGAAGAAAAGGAGAAAAGGTGTTGGGGACAGTACATACCCTTGAGGGACACCGCTGTTGATGGAGAAAAGAGGGGAGGCTGATCCATCAACGACCACAGAGATAGATCGGCCGGAAAGGAAGCTAGATATCAAGGAGCAAAGTGAGGGAGGGAAGCCAAAAGAGGGGATTTTAGAGATGAGACCCCGATGCCACACCCTTTCAAAAGCCTTAGATATGTCAAGGGCAACTACATATGACTGGTTAACGTATACTCTTAAATTCAAACGATTAGTTCACTTATGTTATTAAGTGTAGCAAATATTAACAAGTAAACTGTGTTAGGTTAACTGACGGGAAATGTACACACGCAAGAGGAAAATCTTCTAGAATTGATTATGAAAAGAAATGTCTAGTTTCACATGATATCATGCACACATTAGTCTTGATCCCGTGTCTTTTTCACGAATGATTTAATAAGGAATGTGCTTGCAGGAAACAGTGTGTGTTGAGCAAAGCGCCGTTGTTAAGGTGCCGAGTGCCTTAAGGTAATGACTTGGGTTTAGTCTCAAGTGCCTGCCTGGTATCACAGCTGCTTCGGCCAAATGGGTCGTTGTTCCGATCCGCTCCGAACATTGCTTCATCAAACAGCTCATTCATGCCTCCTGCCAGGATCGTTCTCCTGACCTACTTTAAATGATTAACATATTCCATATGCTGCTGATGCCGAGCACCTTAGTAATGCATCACGAGAAAGCGCCATAACAGCTTCATTATGGTGCACGTGGGTCACCAACCATGACGAGACAATGTGAAATCTGGTCAGGTTGCAATACTCCAAATATCTGATCACTTAAAGACGTAGAGTCATAATGGACCTGGTATGTCTTCATATACAATCGCCTTAAGCCACACTGGACCTTTATGTGCCTACATTCATCCGGTTAGACGATGCGTATGAGCAATAAAGCGCTATACTTACCACAGACTTTGCCTAAATCTTTCATGACCTATGATACAAGTGGACTAAAGGGACAAGAATAAGGATATCTGGAACCCATTGGATTTCGAAAAATAGTAAAACCAAGGATCTATATATTACACTGAATTAGTATGAGTTTCACTTCAATTTGAAGACGTGAAAGGAAAATCACGCGACATCAACGGACAACTGACTCCTCAGAAACTTCAAACAGAAATGATAAATGAAGATAAAAGAAAAAAAGACGGATAGCAGTGGATGGTTATCTAACAATAAGTGAATGAAAGTATAAGAAAAGTTACCTGATATTTGTCAACTGTTAGGCCATATCATTCTCCCCATCCAGAGGTTACATATTGTATTTCTTTTTTCGGGAGTAGAATTATAACGCATTAAGAAGGAAGTTAGTCTTCTCAATACAAGTTACACATTTTCTTTTTACTCAGTCAGGATTTTAGATTTTGAAAAGCAGCCCCATAAATGTGTGCACAATATCGACTACTCTGCACCTTATCATGACAAGCTGGAGTAGGTAAAGATATTACTTGGCCTAAGATAAAGTTTACATAGGAAAATTCTCACTTGTAACGTATAGTATATTACTGTAGAGTCATGAGACTCGGAGATCATGTGCTCTGAGACAGGCAAAGATACTAGACGAGAGTTCAGGTCACCTCGGTACGAACTTTAATTCTTAACAGGTTTGGAACAGAAGGAAAAATATAAAAGACGTTTGGAAATTCATAATATAAGACCATCAGATGAATGAATACTCCATACTGAATTATGAGGATGTATTGTACAGTGTAAGCCAAGAAGCTTAACAGTTACTGACGCAAAAAAAAAAAAAAATACTGTATCCTGTGTAAGCCACCTACGACTGATATCGATTCCTGAGGACGCCAACAATAGATACTGTATCCTGTCCAAGGATATACAGATACTGTCTGTATAGTTTGTGGAAGCCAAGTACAGTACATACTGTCTGTATCCTGTGGAAGTCAACTATAAACGCTTTTATGCAACATATACGAGCTATATTAGTCAAAAGTGTCCTAAGATCGTTTCTACTGAAGACAATTTTTGAAATCTTCTAAAATAAGGAACACAGTATTTCTGTTTTTTTTTTTAGTTGAAAACTAAGTAATATTAAAAATGTCGAGAATCGTTAATGGTTACGCTAAAGTCCTTTATCATTATCAGTCTCAAACTAGTTATAACAAGGACAGGTAATATGGCCTAAGGTTTGGTTAATCTGGTCAAGTTAGTTAATAAAATGGAAAATTGTGGTTAAGGTCATTTGATTGGAAATAACAGAGTAAAGATATACTTTTTTTTTGCAACTTTGGAAATATATGTTATGTTTTCGGCAACAGTGGATCCACTTCCTTTAGGCACGACGGTACGACCCTTGAGCACGACATTACGACCCTTAAACACGGCGTTACGACCAATGGGAACGACGGTATAATTCTTAAGCACATCACTACGAACCTTTGGGTATGGCTTTTGGCTCGTCTCTTAACGGTCAGGTCATAGGTCAAACTATCCTACCCAAAGGTCCTACCGTCTGGATCAAGAAGTTAAAGAACAATATACAAAATCGAACGCTAAAACTAAGCTTTATACAACTGCCGAGGAATAATTATCTAAAAGAATGCAAATAAACATAATACAAAAATGTTTCCGGTAAACAAAATATTATACGTGCATGCATACATATTCTCTGCCTGTAGCAGGTTTTAGAAACATCTATTTCTCTGTCTATCTACTTATCTATAGTATGAAAGAAAATCAAATAGGTCTCGCCAGCTTTGTAGGTAAACTCCTTCCTTCATACAACCACAATGAGGAGATTTAGGATCCCTGAAAAAAGTATTATATCTTTGCTTATTGTAAACAGTTTATTTGCTATAAATCTTGATACGTAATCCAAACATTGCTGCTCACCTGATGAACCACACCCCTGTCTTACCCTGTCATGACCTATTCGATCAACCCTCCTCAAACCACATTCTTTCTCATGCATTTCATTGCCAACAAATTCACCCTATCCTTAACACTTTTGTCCAAGGCCCACGCCTCGCATCTATACATCACTGGCGGGACTAATATATTATTAAACATACTCATCTTTGCCCTTTATGACAGTGACCTCTTTTTCCACACGTTCTTCAATGTGCCCAAAAAAATTTTGCCCCCTCACCTACTCTTATGGCTCACTTCAGCTCCCATGGTTCCATCCGCTACCATGTCCACTCCCAAGAATCTAAAACACTCCACTTCCTCCAAGTTCTCTCCATTCAGACTCATACTCCAATTAACTTGTCTCTTTTTACTACTAGACATAATAACTTTAGTTTTATTCATAATTTACTCTCATCTTTCTCCTTTTACACATTCACCCCAACTAAGTCATCAGCTTCTGTAGTTTCTCACTCGAATCTGCCACCAGCACCGTATCACCTCTCAGGCCCTCCCCCTCACCATTAGCAGACTGCATACGTGCCTTTTTCTCCAAGACGCTGACATTTACCTACCTCACCACCCTAACCATTAAACAGATTAAACAGCCATGGTGACATCACGCACCATTACCGCAGACCCACCTTCGCCTGCAATCACTCATCCTCCTCTCACCTACCCTCACACACATCTTACTCTCTTGATCAAAACTCCACACTCCCTCTGACAGCCTTCCTCTCACACTATATATTGAGAGCATCTTCCACAGAGCATCTCTGTCAACCCTATCAAAGCCCTCCTCCTGATCCATAAATGCCATATTCAGATCCATCTGTTTTTCAAAGCATTTCTCACACGCATTCTTCACAGCAAGCATCTGATTCAAACATCCTCAACAATTCCTGAAAAACAACCTTGTTCTTCCCCAGTCTGATGCTCTGTGCATTCCACTAGCCTCTCAACAACACTCTTCCATATAACTTGCCAAGTACATTCAACAAACATTGCTCTGTAATTTGAACATTCACCTCTGTCCTCTTTGCTTTTATACAAGGCGCTATATATGCATTCCACCAGTCCTCAAGCACCTCACCATGATTAATACACCGTGAAAATCCTAACAAACCAATCGACAATACAGTCAACCCCATTTTTGAAGAAATTCAACTACATTACCATCTACTCCATTCGCAGTGTGTGTATGTGTGTGTGTGTGTTTGTTAGAAAAATAATCAATTTTCGTGGGTAAAAGTTAGAGATTAAGGAGGAAGTGTGAATGAAGGCAAACATGTAGAAAGAAGAAAGTGGAGATAAAACGCAGTAGTTTTGGATAAGAAATGCTAGTGAGAGGCAATGGAATTTCACTAATTGATGAAAAAGAGCTTTACTTAAGAAACTTCTGGACTGATGATATTAGTACAGTGTATGATTATCAACTGGGAAAAAACAGAATTGGCAAGAAGGAAATGAAAATATTAGGGGAGTGCTAGTTGAGCGACAATATGCTACACTAAAAAAATATATAATTTTCGCTTTTCCCATGTAGGGACTGGTGGGGGTTGGTAAGTGTTCTTTGACGAGCCAGAATGTCTTTCCTCGAGCACATCTATCAGACCAAACCTGTCTGCGTGTGGGATGCAACTGTGGTCGCAAAGTCTGATACTGCATTGTGCAGTCAAAGGCCTTTTGCTTCACTGCTGTGGTAAGTGGAGACGAGGCCATTTGCTTGTCTATCATCCCTCATCTTTATGAATTACGAGTTTGGGATACTGGTACTGTCCTCTATCAGATAACCTCGTTCTAAACCATCTGTTCTTCTGTTATCTGGCTTCCCAAAATACTGTCCTCTAACAGATAAGTTCGTCACAGACCATCAGGTCTTTTGTAATCTGGCTATCCCCCTGTATCACAGCCGTGTGAGATCCTCTCTATGCAAATGAAAAACAGAACAAGAAAAAGAAAAAAGTATGAAAGATATTGAATGAAATGGTGAGAAAATAAAAAAAGAAAAAACCCGCATTAACAAACAATTCATATACTAGGAAAGAAAACCGTGTAGTTGCAGAAGCTTGGAGGATGGCAGCGATTGTTGCACCGTGTGAGGGCATCAGGCAAGTGAGAGTGACCGCAAGAATTACAGAGGATTAAATCATGTTAGAAGAGCGGGCCAGGTTTACAAGATTACGATTGATCGTACAAAATGGATTACTGAGCCCAAGTAGGAAAAAGAAGAATGAGAATTCAGGGAAGGACGAAAGAAGGTAAACCACTGTTTGGTATTTCAGCAGATTTTAGTTAAAGCTTTAGAAGAATAGAGGAAACTGTGACCCACATCTACAAATTCAGAAAAGAGTTTTATTCTAAAGTGTACAGAAGAGGAACCAATAAGTCTTTGACTCTTAATCTCATGGGCATGAATTTTAATATTATAAAAACGTTTCTACGATGGAAACAGAGGGCGTATACGAGTAAGCTTGAATGTAGGTTAGAAGTCTGATGTAGATATTGGTATAAACCAGGGTAATGCCACCTGGTTTGACTGTACAGGTTCAGTAGAACAGTGGTGGATGAAAGTGAAATGTTTCACTCAGTGCTTAAGGGTAAAAATCTTTTGAGATTTAGAGATATGTCTAATGAGTTAGACTTGAGCCAAAACTAAAGTTTCATGCTGGAAATTTCCATAGACAATGTAAGACCCTATGTATCTGCTCGGTTAAAGAAGTTAGGCGCAGTGTTAAGTTGCTTTGATGATGTGAGTGTGTTGAGGAAGGATGTTAAGTTGCTTTATTGAAGAAACACATTTAGGGTACGTTCATAAGATGAACAAGGATTTTTCTTTTTTAATTTCGTTGCAATATTATGCTTAATGTGAAATATATGGGGGATATGAAGTCCAGGTATGCTACATTCAGTAACGATGTCAATGAAAGAGAAGTTGAGGGTAAGGTAAAACAAGGAAGATTTCTCAGAGATTCTTTAACAGCTTTTGTAAATGGGGAAGAAAAGTGTGCTGACTAAGATATAGAGTAAAAAAAAATGATTAATTGACAACTATTCTCGATAGACTCAGTCTTTTATAGATACATATACGAAGAAAATAATGTGAACAAATATCAATAACTTGCATGGGTCACTAAGGATAAAACGGAAAATGGTATGCAAATCTGTTATTACTCATGATGAGTCACTCGGTATGAGGAATCATCGCAAAAATGACGACGGAAACTGAGTAATGAAATTACATCATATGGACCTGTTTACAAGGTGTGCCTGAAGTAAAACATCCCTTATGCGAACTGCTCACACTGGCTCTAGTTGGACGCGTCTGATTTCTACAAATAAACCTCACAGCTCACACTGACCTGAAACCTTTAATAGAGGGATACCTCATTTTTTGTGACATTAGACACAACCCATCGTTTTCACTGGTATGGTGATGTATCACCTAATGTGTGTATGATAAGGTCATTGGTTCCCATACCCTTAATCGTATATACAAGTCCAGAAAATAACTTATACACTAATCATACCAAATGTCCATAGAATCATATTTCACGTGTGTGTGTGTGTGTGTGTGTGTGTGTGTGTGTATGTATATATGTATATATGTCTCTCTCTCTCTCTCTCTCTCTCTCTCTCTCTCTCTCTCTCTCCAGAAGACACCTCTCCCTTGCCCTCTGCTCATGACCGTCATATTCCAACTAAAAGCCTATCCCTCCCTTGTCCCATCCCCTACCTCCAGTCCCCACAGCCAGCTGCTCCAGCTGCTATGACGTCAGCTGATGAAGTGACGTCACATGACAATTCTTATCAGCGATGCCACTTTGTCTGTGGGATCTTCAAAAATCTATTAAGTTATCAATAAAATCTAATGTGAAGAAAGTTTCGTAGACTTACACGAACAAAGGATGATTCATCCCAGTGATGTGATGTGGAAAAATTATAAGAAAAAGCCAAGATATATAAGGATGATACAATTTGACCTCCTTTTTCTTCCTCTCGAAAACAAGAAATATTCCCGAAACCTGAAGCCTCCATAGGAACCTTGACTTCCTTAAAACGCCCGTGCAACCTTTAAAAAGCAAAACAGTTCCTCTTCAAACTCGCGATAAGACTGTGAGAGTCGTGTCCTAAAGATCATAATCGCTTTTCTTTCATAGGGACGTCGTCTTCAAAAACTTGAAGCCACGATAGGCGGAGTGCACGACCTCGACTGACGGGATCCTGCGGTGGGGAAATTACGACGAAAGGAATTTGTGGAGGTGTCTGGCGAAGTGGGGGGTGGAGGGAGGTGGTGGCAGTGGGGGTCGGGTCAGGGCGGAGGCAGCCGCCGGAGACATCACATATACATCAAGCTCTAAAGGCATCATAATAGGAGCATCAAGGCAATCCCGAGGCTGTTACGAAGCCATTCCGGAGTGAGCCAGCACGCTAAAGCCGCAGCTGTACTTAGCTTTATGGCCGCACCAGCCAACCAACCAGCCAGCCAGCCACCTCCCGACCTACGTACCTACCGACCTACCTAGGGCCTCTAACCCCCCCCCCCTCCACCACCAAACCACCACCACACTTCTCTCAGCTGCCACCACCACCCTACCATAACCACCCTCCCTCCCCCCATCCCATAGAGCGCTTCACTCATAAGGAGGAAGGAGACAGGAGAGACCAAGAGCTACTGGGGCGCGATTAACAGGAGGAAGGTGGTGGCGTTGAAGGGAAGGACTTAGGGAAGAGGTGGGGAGGAGAATGGAAATCGGGAGAGGAGATGATGCTCAAAGGAAGGAATAAGGCAAAGAAAAGGACGAAAGGAGGAAGATGGAAGAGACGAAGAAAGGGAGAGATGTGCATAGAGAGGAAGATGCGAAAGGAGGGAGGAATATGATGCAAAAAGGGGACGACAGGTAAGAGGAGAAGAAAAATTCACAGGAGGATAATGCAGGACACATGAAGGATTGAGTTATGGAGAGCCGAGGAGGAACATATGACAGAAAGAACCTTGGCAAAATAAAGCGATAATCAAAATGGAATATGACTGAGACAGATCAGAGGGAGGGGGCGTGCTAAAGGGAAGGAGCATGAAAGCATACAGGATGTCATGGAAGAGAGGGAGGAGTGTGAGAAAAGGAGGACGGAGGAGAGTGAAGGACAGAGAAGGGATGATGCAAGGACACGTGATTTCTGGTCATTGCAATCAGTAATGGATCACGTTACAAGGTAGTCATAGCTGTGTATGATGCAGGGAAAGGAAGACATTCCTTCGGGAACCATACAATGATATATAAATGACGAAGCCGCTATGGATGACATACTGACTACTCTTAACCCCTCGAGCACGACGACACGACACTTCGGCACGACACTTGGGTACGACTATACGATCCTTAAGTATAACGTATGACCCCTAGAGGACGACGTTACTACCCCGGAGTACGACTAAGCGATCTTTCAGCACGACTGTACGATCCTTGAATACGACTTTACGATCTTTGAGTAGGATGGTGCTATCCTTGAGAAAAACGATTCTAGCTTTTGGGTCAAGGACTGTACCGCCGTACTCAAGTGTCGTTCTTGAGGGTCGTGCATTCTGAGGTCAAGGATCGAACTGTCGTGCTCAGGGGCCGTGCCTTTTGATATCAAGGCTCGTACTGTCATACCCGTGGGTATAAAGATGGGTTCGCGGATCTTAGATGCTACAATACAGTTAAGGTTAGATTAGGTTAACTATAGTAAGATACTTTTAACATGCAGATGGCGACGACCCAGAAAAATAGAACTGTTTAGGGGGACGGTCCTGGGAGTTTTCAGTTGTACACGCTGTCTCAAAATATGCAGCGCACCTACTCTCTCTCTCTCTCCATTACGCACCAGGCCTACCTGCCTCGTGGCAAAATCTCGAAGGCAGGTAATCACTCTTGCAGCCACCTTCCCCCCCCCCCTCTCTCTCTCTTTTTCTACCTCCCTCCTCCATCCTCGTATCCACGTCTCCATAACTCCTCGTCCCTCCTGCTACACGGCTAGTGGTTCCCGCCTAACGTACGACCCGGCAGAATTAGTGGCCCGCCCGAGCCCTGCTGCACATGAACATTATAAATATAAACTGAGGAGATTAGGGTAATACTGGCCGTTAGGAGCATCTCGGCCCCGCTGGTACAGACGGCCAGCGAAACGACCTCCTCCTGCCCTGCCGTGTGAGGATATGGCCTACTTGTTGTGCTGGCGAGAGAGAGAGAGAGAGAGAGAGAGAGAGAGAGAGAGAAGATAAGAACAAAGACAAGTGTATCATCACAAAAGGATGTGTAAATTTGTACATACTCATCTTGTATACGTACGTGATATTCATGGTATTATGCACTCACGTGTGTGTGTGTGTGTGTGTGTGAAGAGGGCCTGTGCGAGAGGTGGAAGAGGCAGGGTAAGAATGGGGTGGGAAGGAGGGAGGGGGGAAGAAAGTGTCATATTAAAGACGGGAAGCTGGATGTAGTTTACCGCGAGAATACTCCAGGTTTACCGCGGTATGTAAACCTTGATGATACCAATGCCGCCGAGTCAACAAGCTCATATACTACACCGACACTCCCTCGCTCGCCCTGAGGGTTGATTTTCTAGTCTCCCTCCCTGATAACACCTCCCTAGGTATGTACAACAAGTTGGAGTATTCAGTGCCTCCCCTGGAATATTACATTACCATGTGCGAAGCACAAGATAAATGTGTAGATACCTGTACTCATCTTTTATACCCGCTCGCGAGGGAGTATCACAAACTGGGCATTAGAGGGGAAAAAATCCCCGGGAGTCTCATTTTTCTAGTCTTTTGGAAAGTGATAGCACAAGAAGGGAGGATTTCCAGCCCCCTCTTTTTCCCTTAGTCGCCTCTCATGACATGCAGGAGATACATGGATAGCATTGTCTCTCCCCTACCCTCGTGATGATGATAAACACACACACACACACACAGACACACAAGGGAGTAAAGACATGGCACATATACAAGGATGACAGACAGGGTAACACGAGTGTAAAACCCTCTCCCCGTAACCCATATACATATATATCATTCACCTGCCACAAATTACAACACGAACAGAGAATGAAAAATCTACTCCATCACTTCAACATCAGAAAATAAAAACACGAATGCACATAACGATGACTGCAGTAAAGTCCTAGATATAATCATAACTTTACCTTGTATAACCCGATACATCTAGACCCCTTGCGTAGGTTGATACAACCCTTGACCACAAGAATATAACCCTTGAGCACGACCATACGACCCTTGGGCATGACGCCACGACGATCTAGCTTTGATATGACGTCAAAGATCACGCCATCGTACACATAGGTCTTACAATCATGCTGAAGGGTCGTGCCGTCGTGTTCATGGGTCGTATCGTCGTGTTCAAGGGGCATAAGTCGTGTTCAAGGGTCGTGCCGTCGTGCACAAGGATCGTATCGTCGTGTTCAAGGGTCGTACCATCGTGTTCAAGGATCATACCGTCGTGTTCACGGGTCGTACCATGGTGTTCAAGGGTCGTACCGTCGTGTTCAAGGGTCGTAGTGTCGTGCTCAAGGGTCGTGCCGTTGTGTTCAAAGGTCGTGCCGTCGTGTTCAAGGATCGTACCGTCATGCTCAAGGGTCATACCGTCGTGGTCAAGGGTCGGACAGTCGTGTTCAAAGATCATGCCGTCGTGTTCAAGGGTCCTACTGTCGTGTTCAAGGGTCGTACCGTCGTGTTCAAGGGTCGTACCGTCGTGTTCAAAGATCATACCGTCGTGTTCAAGGGTCCTACTGTCGTGTTAAAGGGTCCTACTGTCGTGTTCAAGGGTCGTACCTTCATGTTCAAGGGTCGTGCCGTCGTGTTCAAGGGTCGTACCGTCGTGATCAAAGATCATACCGTCGAATTCAATGGTCCTAATGTCGTGTTCAAGGGTCCTACTGTCGTGCTCAAGGGTCGTACCGTCATGTTCAAGGGTCGTGCCGTCGTGTTCAAGGGTCGTACCGTCATGTTCCAAGGTCATACCGTCGTGTTCAAGGGTCGTACCGTCGTGTTTGATGGAATGAAAAAAAACACTCTGGAATCGTACTGATTTATTGTGCACCCCATACTCATCCTGTGAGCGGTAGCGCAAAAGGATTACAGGGGTCACAAAGGGTCTTAGTCAGACCCCAGTGCGTTGATATTACATGCATTGAATAGTTACATAGCTTCATATGTTAAATTCCACCTGCCAGATGCAAAAAGCGGACACAAACTTAAAATTTCAGGCATCTTGTCATTAACAATAAGGTGCTGTGACATCTCCCGCAAGGGCCCGCCTAGATCCTTCCCCGAACGGGGCTAGACACAAATGCTCAGGCATTGTTGCTCAAGGGATTCAACTCAAGCTGTTATGGATTCCCTCTCATGTGGGCGTCCGTGAGCACGACAGGGATGATGCTCTCTCTAGCCCAGCTTGCACTTGGTGGGGGTGATGTTGAAAACAACACTGGGCTGTTAATTAAGAGCCTCAGGGCTGCAATTAGAAAGGAATTAGCTGATCTCTTTGAAACACGAAGACGATTTCAGACAAGCACAAGTAGACACATTTTCCATCACGGTAGAATCGCAATGGAACACACGAAACCCGTTTTCATACCTGAAGAAATTGGAATCCATCACAGAGCGAGGCACCAGCACCGGTTAATTCTTTTCAAAATGTCTTCTTTCACTTTATTCCACAATCGTCCACACCGGACAGTATCGCACACATGTCACACACCGCCCAACTGGACAGAAAGAAATGACCACAGAAGTCTCCCGTCGCACCGTCCACCAACCAACCACATCCCATAATTATCCGAACAAGGATCTCGGTAGTTTGGCCATGACAGACTACGAAGAAGTAAACAGAAGGAGTTATGTACTAGATTCTCTAGTGGAAAATACTGTTAAGATATGAACTCCGGACATATAAGGTACGACGGTACGACCCTTGAGCAAGATGGTACGACCAGAAGGCACAACGGTACGACCCTAAAGCATGACGCTACTTTTTTTTTTTTCCTTGAGCAAGACGAGGCATTGCAACCCATGGGCAATATCGCCTTGCCTTTGAGTTGACCCTTAACTGTCAGGTAAAAAGGTCAGGCCATGACACCCTAAAGGTCATACCGTCACGTTCATGGATTCTTCAGCGTAGCACGGCGAGCGCAGTACACGCATGCGCGCGCATCCTATTTCCGTCTGCGCTCATCGCGGTGACTCTGGTCACATTTCAGTACAGTAACTTGAAAATCCTGATCATTCCAGCACTAAAAGAAATCATAAATCTTTATAAGTAACTGCCACCGGAGCGTGGCTAGCCATTTAAGTAGAAGTACTTAGAAAACATAACAGCAGCAAGGCTACCAATGTGAGGCCAGACCAATGGGCTTTTCTCAAAATCCTTCGTCCTCCATGTCATATTGTTTCACACATTTTTTTTTCGTGTGTACTGCATTATCAAAAAAGGCATTTGGTAAAGAGACAGCCTTGCAACTTTCAGATCTACGAGCACGCTCTTGCAAGTGATGCACATACTGGCGGACAACATTGTTGGTGGCAGAGGAATTGTTTGTTATTACTGGAAGGGAATAGCGGTGGTGTCAGGAAAGTTGAAAGTCGTGATGGAGTGCCGGTGGTAATGTTGTCACTGATGGCTGCCAGCCACAACATAACGATGAACCAAATAACTGATTTGTTAACGCCTTTGGCCAATCTCTTGCGTAAAGCTTTTAAAAGTATGGCGACGCCTCTGTGGGATCGTGTTTATGTATTCAAAACCTTCCTTTACAGATCACTCGGCATATGACCCTGTAGATGTGTTGAATCTATAATTGTTACATTATTAAACTTACTGCATGGATTGTAATAAGTTTTGCCGAACAATTCTGTCCAAACGTATCTAACTAGACATAATAATTCTTGCATACTGTTTGGGTTTAACATAAAAACTACAAACTTATGTAGCCATAATCTACGCTAAAACATTAAATCTCTATATGATGCACTGAATATAGCAACATTTATTCTGGAATCCTGGAAACAACACAATACGCGTAATATCAAACTTGCCTCCACCTACAACAGAAAATGGGACAGCAAAGACGCCTAGCAACTTCCCTCAATCTACCATAGAAAATGGGACATTAAAGACGCCTGGTATTTCTACAGTTTCACTCTGTTTGTATTATGGTTGATGAATGATCCATACATTCTAGGAAGGTCATTGACATTTTAAGCCGGAAAGGAGAATACTTCAGGCGTCATTATGCATCAGTTCATGTTAAACTCTGCAGGTGCGATTAAACATTCATGTACGCAGCAGTTAAACGCTGGTACATTTGTCTGGTTGTTTCCAACGAACAACATGGCTTTCATGTAAAACAAGATCAATAAAATACCAAAATACTGATCCGATTTAATATATGAAATGAAACCAAAGGCAAACTTAGGGGTATGTAGTATTTTATATGTGATACCTGCTTTTTATCAATATGTCGAATATATAATCAAAACACACACACACACACACACACACACAGGCCTCCGTGGTGTAAAGGCCAGTGATACTGAGTTCGAGTGAGAACGGGTAGAACCCACATGGGTTCTAATTCTCGGCGCGGCAGTGAGCCCACGCCCAACCAACATGTTCATCCTCCCTTTGGAACTGATCGACAAGTTGGCACTTGACATAGGTGTGTGTGTGTGTGTGTGTGTGTGTGTGTGTGTGTGTGTGTGTGTGTGTGTGTGTGTGTTATTTAAATCCCGACATCACACATCACTCACTGATATTGTGGTTCCGTCAGCTATCCAACACAGGCTGGTTGTTAAAGGGACTCTATAGTGCCTATGGGGAGATGGCATACCTTGTGATTACGGCGGTAAGGCACCTACCCAGGTCTAACCCCCCCCCCCTACAGCCTTAACCACAAGGTATGCCATCTTCCCATAGGCACTACAGAGTCCCTTCAACAACCAGTCTGCGTTCGATA
>JAYMFT010089954.1:0-14056 GCA_038088735.1 Panulirus argus | reverse complement strand
TCTTTGAATCCCTCCTCAACTCCCATACCCTTAAACACCTCGAAAATCACAGTCTTCTCTCTGATCACCAGTATGGCCTCCTTATAGTGAGATCCACTGGTGATGTTCTTTCCTGTCTGACTAATATATGGTCATCATTCCTGAAAGACTTTATGGAGTCATATGTAGTTGCCCTCTACATATCTAAGGCTTTTGTCAGGGTGTGGTATCAGTGTCTCATCTCTAAACTCCCCTCTTTTGGCTTCCCTCCCTCACTTTGCTCCTTCATATCTAGGTTCCCCTCTGGCCGATCTCTCTCTGTGGTTGTTGATGGATCAGTCTCACCCCTTTTCTCCATCAACAGTGGTGTCCCTCAAGGGTCTGTCCTGTCCCCTACACTTTCTCTCCTTTTTTTTCAACAATTTCCTTTCCACAAATAATCCGGTGCACTTATACACTGATGTCTCAGCGCTGCATTCATCCACATCCTTCAATGCAGCTCCCACTTCTCTCACTTGATCTGCATCTTGCCTTGACACAGCTTCCACAATAAACTGAGACTTGGACCAGGATACTCAGTGGGGTACACGAAATCTTGTTAAGTTTAATGCCTTCAAGATCCAATTTCTACCCATCTCTGTATCGAAAACTCCTCACAACTCTTGTCTCTTCTTTGATGGTTCTGTAATTACACTTCTTGACTCAGTGAACATGTTTAGCAATACTGTAACATCCTCTCTTTATTGAAAACCCTACATTACGGGAATAGCTAAGTCTGCCTCTAAGAAAATGGGTGTCCTCTTTAGATATTGAAACTTCATCTCTTGTGAACAACTACTCCATTTATACAAGAGATTGATTCGTCCCTGTATGGAATACTGCTTTCACATTTGGGTTGGCTCTAGCTCTGTTTCCGTAGTTGACAGAGTTGAGTTGAAAGCGATCTGACTTGTAAACTGTCCCAGGCTAATATCAAAACTTGATCCCCTTGCCGTATGCTGCAATGTTGATTTGCTTTCCCTCTTCTATAGGTATTAATTTGATTTTTGCTCAAGAGAACTGGCTGTTTGTATGCCCTCACCACTAGCAAGACCACGCAATACTTGGCAAACTGCTGTGTCACATGATTTTTGGGTGGCCATTGGCAACTCAGGAGTGGGCTGTTTTGATACCTGCTTCTTTCCCTACATGTCGAAGCTTTGGAGCTCTCTACCTTCTGATGTCTTTCCCAGTAACCATGACCTGGCACATATCAAAAGACAGGTCTTTCACTTTCACAAAAATTTGTAAATATTTTCCCTTGTCTTTTCTTTTTCTGTTTCATAATTTTCTGTATTCTGATTAAGGCCCGACCTTGATGTGGACTTTTGTCTGTGACTGGAGCCATCAGCATAAAAACAGAAAATCTTTCCTCATAGTAACTTCAAGTTGGTTTTTACTGCATGATTCTACTAACTTCCTTATATATGTATATGAGCTTGAGAAACAGTTATGACTGAACTCCACTGGCATGAGTTTACACCATAAGCAAAAAAATTGCCTTTAATGAGGCTGTGTCATTATCATATGATAAAACAAAGTAGTTTTGTCACAGAACTTCTTGCCTGAATGGAGTTGTCTGTCCCTGCTACTGCATGTAGTACAGCCTTGGGTTGCAAGAGACCTTAGAAAAGGGGTCCTGGTGTAACACCAGGACCTTTTCAGAAAGGGTCCTGGGGTAATTATGAAAAATAGCTATGAATAAAAAGATATAGGAGACAGTGAATACGATTTGATTCACTTGTTAAGGATGTTTTAATTTGTGACTCCAAAGTATTATCGTACTAACTTCCTGCCCTAGCTTTCTGAGGCCTTGGCTGAGATAGAAGATAATGAAGGGCAGCTCCGACGATATACCAAGAGTGAGTCTGTATCTATATGTATATATCACATGATTATTCTGCAATTTTTATTTATTTCTGCATGGTTTGATTGCAGCATTTTGATATGATCAGAGCATGAAAGGCATGTGCTTAGTAGTCCTGTTAGCTCAGAAGTACATGGATCATTGTACACAAAGCTCAACTACCACATGAAAGTATTTGCAACTTCTTTTTTTAACCATATATCACTCCATCTGTGTAGTATCATTAATTTGCATTTCCATTTACATGGGGTAGATCAAATATGTACAGCTTTTCAGCTTACCTTCTTCTATGTTCCTTGCATGTCCAGCTAGTTAAAGTGAGCAAAGGCTGTCACCCTGTTGTGGTATAACTTAATTTTCATTTTTCTTAAAAATGTGGTTCTTCAAATGAGACACATTCACTCACATCTCTACCCTTGCACGCAAAATCCCTCCTCTGCATGCTTTTGAAAATAGTCATTCTCTTACTATCCTTCTTTCGAAATATATATACCCCTCCTAGCGATTCTTTGCAACTGTCTGCCTCTTTCTCTGTATTCGTAGTTTACTTTGTACTCTCAGCAATAAAACCATGTATTCCCTTTATATTGCCTCATCACCATTTGTTCACCCATGTTGCTATAGCATCTTGACCCTTTTAGTCCACAAATGACTTTTGTGGACATCCTGCCAGTGCACAAAAAGCATGACATATACATGTTCATTCTACCTTATGACTTTACTCTAAAAAATTTCCCTAAGGCATTTTAATCTTGCAAAGTATTTTTTTTCTACCTGTTCTATGTCTAGCATGTTGCTGAAGGGAGTGGAGGGTGGAGAGAGAGGACTTACTTTGCTATTCTTTTCTTCTACTGCTTTTAAGGGGACTACATTTTTATTATCATTATTTTTTAAGTAGTGTTAAGGCCAGACCACCTCGCTTGGACCTTGGGTCAGTGTGGTATGTGTATCTATGTAACATGTAGAAGAAATACAGCACCTAGAAGTGAAATTTCCAAAATGAAGTGACATCCTGGAAAGAGAAAAGGAACACTTTTCCCTTAAGATAGCCTGAGGCACACTGAGGTGGGTTATTGGTGCTCACATCATCAGAAAAACTAATCTCAGTGACCATATATATGATGATTTCAACCTGAGAGGCTTTTATGCTTGTACCCACAATAAACCTTAGCTGTGTATCACCTTTGAAAATATATGGGACAGATAATGTTTTTTGTGGACACTGTAGGTATCATTGTGCATGCCTCGTTAGAACGTTCAGTCTTTGTACATTTTTAAAGAAAATGCTACAATCTGGCTGTCGGAGATCATCTTTCCATTGATGATGGATATAAGTATTTACATGATTGTTACATTTCTCCAG
Source organism: Panulirus argus (assembly GCA_038088735.1). Lineage (NCBI taxonomy): Eukaryota > Metazoa > Arthropoda > Malacostraca > Decapoda > Palinuridae > Panulirus > Panulirus argus. The sequence goes on along the minus strand of JAYMFT010089954.1, from coordinate 10,808 downwards.
ACAAGTTGGTATTCAGGCTGCTGGCTGAGCAGCCTTGGTGGATGGGTTAGATGCTGATAATTGTTTCATTTGTTTCTAATGCCCTTGATTGACTGGCTTACGGAAGACAGATTTATGGGATGATGGATACTTTGACAGGAAAGTTAGGCTTCCTTTATTAAAGTTGAGTTGTTGCAACTGGACAGGCCTCCCTAGTCCAGTGTATGATCTCCAGGCCTCATGTGTTATACCATGTGAATTAGTTATTCCATACTAATGTCATATTTTGAATTTAGGTGATGTTTGCTACTTAATTTTTATATTGTGTACCACACTTCACCATTGCATGGAGTGTTATTGTGTGTTGCTTTATTTTATTTTGTGTGATATTTTTTAATCTTATTTGCTTTGATGACTGTATGTTGCATGTTGCTTTTGTACCAATTAATGTGGATATGAGAAAGTTTGCTTGCTAATTGGCCAAAATGGGACATTATTACCCAGATGAATTTGGATGATGATGCCTTTGATAAAGAAAGATGATCCACCTACTCTTTGTGCCTTTTTATTTGTTACTGTACGGTTGTGATATACTGTATAAAACATGCTAGAATCATACTGGCTTTCAGGCACCATACACTATGCAACAGTGCTAACAGCTCATTATAAGTAATGAAACAATGTTTATACTCAAATTGTACTCAGTAAGCTATTTCATGTATTCAAGAAAAATTCAAAATTTCATTTGCAGAATCACACCCAAACAAATATATTGAAACTACTTTACTGTTATGTATGTGATTTCTTCCATAATGTACCAGAATGATGTGAAAAGTTCTTGTATATGTGGTAGTCTTAGCCCATCTTATTACACCATTCTTTTATCATGTCTCTCTTGCATACCCATATAACCTCACTCTTCCCTTCTGTTCAATATATTTTATTACTGTTTCCTTACTTATCATGTTGAAGTAGTCCAGAGGCATGTCACATTTAATTTCATCATATCTTACTGCCACACTTCAACTTCATATTTTATTGCCATTGTATCATGACAACATTAGTCTGTCTCTGTTTGTGAGCCTGGCACTGACTCAGAGACATTTTATCTGATAATCACTGTCAGTTTTCTCTTGCACAGAGTAATTTATCTTAAGGAACCGTCTGATGTCCACACTACTGAAGGCAACTACACATCAGTACTTAGTGAATGATATATGATATGGTCAAAAGTCTTTTACATTGTCAAAGCTTACCATTAGATGGCAACCATACCTCAGGACTTCAAAAAGTCTTTCAAATCACATATATTTCATTACTTTAATGATGGTAGAATATAGGTGATCTGACTTTACAGATTTATTTATAAAATTTAGAACTAAGATTTATTGAAAGTAAACACGAATTTGGCTTTGCAGCCTCTAATTTTAGAAGAGGAGAATCACCACGTACAAGCATACGCAGCCTTGATGGGCATGGGCCACCTAGTCTAAGTTGTCTACCTCTCCCAGAAAATGCCTTCATTCCTGAAGACAACCAAAGGCGAAGTTTCCATAGGAGAGATTCTTCTAGGAGTAGTGGCAGACGTAAGAAATCGTGAGTTACCACTTCAAAGTTTTGTTTAGAAATATTCCTTTGCAATGCATTCTTAATTATTCTAAGATCTGCTTCCTTCACACACATACTTAAAAGATGTTTAAGCCACCTGTATCTATCTATCTTATCTATCTATCTATCTTTCTATCTATCTATCTGTCTGTCTGTCTGTCTGTGTGTATCTTTAATGCCCATTCCCTCTGGGAACTCCCAAAAGGAGGTGGTGGCAGCAAAAGAGTCTCCATAACTGGTGAAATTCTAGTGCTGCTTCTTAGCCTACAGTGCCACACCCTTAACAGGCCACTGGCAAAGAGCAACTCTAGTACAGTATTTCCAGAGGCTCCTACCTATTGTTCCTACTGACCACTTCTACCTAATGCATCTACCAAATGTTCCTGCCTAATATTCCAACCCATTGCTTCTACCTAATCCTCCTACCTAATGCTCCTAATTACAATCTCTATCTATTGCTCACACCATTTTGCCAAAGGCAGGGCTAGTGCACATCACAGAAGAATCTAGAGTTATGAAGAATGAGTTGTGTGAATTGTGTCATCAAGTGTTATGTGTGACAAGGAGAGACTGTATGTATGTGGAAAGAATGCCAGCAGTCCATATATGGGTGAGGCAGAAAGAAGAGACAGCTGCCTGGGTCAGAGGAGTGCAACTTGACAACCACTGAAGTGCTGGCCTTTACGTAGGTGTACTAAACCTTTTGTCACCCATGCAGATAGTACCGGTAATATACCCCCTCGTCGGTGGCTTCCTCTCAGCTACTGCCTACTATCGCCCCTTAGAAATGCTTTTAATCTGATCAGGCACTTTATGGTGGAATGAGATGTCATACTTCAGAATCTTCTAGTACAGCAACTTATTTGATTGCACTGCTTTTGCCTGTTCTAACCTTATACATGTATAGCATAATGATATTTAGTTTAACTATAAGCAGTGATGACCTCATGCTTGGTAATTCCTGTTGAATTTTTACCATAGGAGCTTCATACTTGTTATGTTTTTGGGTTCCCCTTATTTGTTTTTAGTGGAAGTTGGAATCATATTGCAGTACACTTAAGATAGATTTGATAATCCATTTGTACAGTTTACACAAATGGATGAGGGACTGGAGATCAGTGTATAAGGAATATCCCTCAGCTGAAATTATCAAGGAGCTGTCTTTTGAAAATTGGCAGCCTGATATAGTATTCTGTAATCATTTAATAGGTATAGAATAGCATCTTCTAGTGTAACATCCTGTAGTGGAGAAAGCCCCATTACATTCTTGACACCTGTTCCCTTTGGGAACCCCCTTAAGGGGGTGTCCACGGCAGTCTCCATAATTGGTGAACTCCAGTGTCAATTTTTAGCCTTTAGTGCCTCACCTAACCAGCCAGTGGCAGAGGGCAACTCTAGTGCAATGTTTTTGGTAGCTTATACCTTATGTTCCTACCAATTACTTTTACCTAACATTCCATCGTATCACTTCTGTGTAGAACTCCCACCTTATGTTCCTGCCTAATACAACCAAATGCTCCTGTCTAATGTTCCTACCTGTTACTTCTATCTATTGCTCGTACCATTTTGCCATAAGGCAGGACTAGCACATAGTGCTTCCCACAGGAAAAATCTAGAGCTACAAAGAATGAGTTGTGTGAGTTAAGTGTTGTCAGGTGTTATGTGTGACAAGGAAAGACTGTATGCTTGGGAACAGACTGCCAGCAGTCCACATGTGGGTGAGGCAGTTTAATGTGACAACCAGTGAAATGCTGGCTCACTATGCAGTTGTTACTAACCCTCCCTATACCCAGGAGGTTATTATTGTTAATAAACATCTCTGATCGGTGGCTGCCTACCAAATACATTACCTCCCATACTGAAACTTACCAATAGAAACATGCAAGACTGAAATTGCATCTGTTGCTGCTTTATTGCAGGCCTCAGTTACTTGTCTCTGTATCATACAATCCCCATTTCAATTTCTCATGATAGTATCATGTCTTTTCTTAAATTGACTGACACTGTCTGAGCTAACTGTGTTGTCAGAAAGCTGATTCCAGCCATCCAGTACTCTTTTAGAGAAGAAGTGCTTCCTAATATTCTTATTATGTTGCTTCTTATAAAGGTTAGACATATTTCCTCTTAAATTATTCCTGTTTTCTTCAAAGAATTTTGTCTTGTCAGTCCTTTCCACTCTTTTAACAAGTTTCTGTTAGATCTTCCCTTTAACTGTTATTTTCTAGTATAGGCATATCCAGTCTTCTTTCTTTATAAGGAAATTCTCTTAATTCTGGGATTAGTTTAGTGGCACATCATTGTACTCTTTTAATCATTTCGATATCCTTCCTTAAGTAAGCAGACTAAGCCAGGACAGCAAATTCCAAATTGGATCTTACATAAGTTTTATGAAAAAATACTTAGTGTGTTTCAGGACAGAAATATTAAGATAAGTTCTTTATTATTCCTATATCCTAGTAGCCCTTTTATTTATTTAATTAACATGGTTGGAAACTTTTTATATCTTTTTCTTTATGTTGAATGCTCCAGTCATGGACAAAAGTCCACATCAAGGCAGGGCCTTAATTAGAATATAGAGAGAATTATGAAAAAGAAAAAAGAAGAGATAAGGGAAAGTATCAACGAATTTTTGAGAAATTGAAAATATGTCTTTTAAAATGTGCCAGATCATAGTTATTGGGAAAGACATGAGAAGGTAGAGAGTTCCAAAGCTTCGACATATAGGGAAAGAAGCAGGTATCAAAACAGTCCATCCTTAAGTTGCTGATGACCACACAGTAATCATGTGATGCAGCAGCTTGCCAAATATTCTGTGGTCTGGCTAGTTAGGTCTCTCTCATTCACAGTATGTGTTGTTATTGGATTGCTATATCCAAAATGTATAACTTTGCATTTATCAATTTTCAGTTTCATCTTCCATGTTTTTGACCATCTAATCATGTTTTGTTCATCCTCTGGTAGCACTGATGCTTTATTGGTTTGGTTATAAATTTTTGCATTATCAGCAAATATCATGCACTCAGACTCTATCACTTTTTGGAGGTCATTTTTAAATATTAGGAACAAGATTGGTCCAAGAACAATTCCACCATGTACACCACTCAAAAAACTCAAAATAGTTTTCCATGATGATTTTGTGCCATTAACTGAAATGTTTTGTTTTCTGCTGGTCAGAAATAGTGTCTGTCCATCTAAGTATGTTCCCACTAACTCCAGTCTTCTGAATGTTCAAACCCAGCATCAAAACCTCTTTTACAACATCTTTTCATCTCCTCCTTGGTCTTCCCCTCCCTCATACTTCCTGCACTTCGGCCTAGTAGATCTTCTTGTCAGTCTTTTTTCATTCATTCTTACTATATGTCCTAACCATTTCAGTACATCTTAATCACCTATCTCAATCATACTGGACTTACTACCACACTAGCTCTTACAGTCATTCCTTATACTATCAACCCTCCTCACACCGCATGTTGTCCTCAGGCATTTCATTTCTTACACATCTCAAAGTTCTGTTTTTGTTCAGCAAAGGCTTAGGACTCATCTTCAGGGTTACTGTATCTTCAGATGTTGACATTGGAGGCTCCAGTCACAGACAAAAGCCCTCATCAAGGCTGGGCCTTAATTGAAAATAGTGAAGAAGAAAAATATAGGAAAATTATTTGATAACTTTTAAAGGAAGAGAAAGATATTTTTTTAAAAAGTACATGGTCATAGTTATTTGGATAGAGAGTTCAAAAGCTTCAAAATGTAGGGAAAGAAATGTTATCAAAGCAGCCCTTTCTTGAGTTACCATCTGCCACACAGTAACCATGGGACACAGCAACTTAACAAGTATTGCTAAGTCTAGCTAGTGGTGGGAGCACACAAGCAGCCTGCTCTCAGGAGCAAAAACCAAAGCAATACCTTTAAGAAGAGGGAAAGAGAACCAACATTGTTGTATAGAGCAAGTGGGTCAATTTTTTAAGTTAACCTGGGAGAGTTGATAAGCATGACTGCTTTCAACTGAACCATAAGTAAGGATGCAATGCTAGAACCATCCCAGTTGGAAGAGCGGTACTCCATGCAAGAATGGATTAGTCCTTTGTATAGATAGGGCTGCTGTATGAAAGGAAAGAAATTTCAACATTTAAACAAGACTCCTAGTTTTTTAGTAGCAGACTGAGCTTTTTCCATAATGTAGGGTTCCCATGATAGTGTGGATGTTACTGTAATATCAAGTATGTTCATTGAGTCAAGAGGTGGAATTACAGATCAGTCAGAGGAGAGAGGAAAGTTGTGAGGAATTTTTGATTGAGAGATGGGCAGAAATTGCGTCATGGAGTCATTAAACTCAACCAGGTTTTGTTTATCCCAGTGAGATATCCTATCCAAGTCTGAGTTCATTGAATAAGTTGTGTTGAAATGAGATGCAGATCAAGTGAGAGAAGGAGTAGATTTTAAGAATGTGGAGGAATACAGTTTTGAGATGTCTGCATACAAGTGCATTTGATGATTTGTGGGAGAAAGGAAACAGTTAAAGGACACTGCTGTTGATGGAGATAGATTGGCTTGAGAAGAAGCTTGATTCAAGGAAAAGAAGCTAAAAGAGGGGAGTTTAGAGATGAGACCACAGTGCCACACCTTGTCAAATGCTTTGGATATATCAAGAATAACTACAAAGGAATCCCTAATATCATTCTGGGATGATGACCAAACATAAGCAAGATGGGAAAGAATGTCACTATAGTCACCATACGTTTAAGTTTGCCCAGGAGCCATGCCCCTCTTCCATAGCTAAGGGAGCTGATAGGTTCATATACAGTGTTCATGACACTATCCATTTATTCACAAAAAGTGTGTTCACTGTTTGTAATCAGACCTGTTCTTCTGTATAATAATGTTGAAAATTGGGAACATGAGAGTTTAAATATTTAAAGACATTAACACTTTCGAGAGTATGTTAGAAATGTTAAACTTGTATCATAAATGGTCAAAGTCAAGGACAACATCATTTGCAAATGAAGCCTGTTCATTATTTCTTTGTTTTGTAGCAAATATAAAGTGCTAATGCCTTAAAATCATTTAATTTTTTATGTACCAATTTTTAACATTATTATACTGAAGAACAGGTCTGATTATAAACTGTGAACACAGTGTGAATACATGGAGAGGTCATGAACATTGCAAATGAACCAATCAGCTACCTTAGCAATGGAAGAGGAATGTAGCTTCTGGGCCAACTTAGCACAAAATGACTATAGTAGTTACTGCATGTGGGACCCATACTGGTGATCAGTGAAAAGACTGTGAGATTCAATAAGTCTGAGGATATGGGAATTGAGGAGGGATTCAGACACTTTGGAAGTAGTAGATGTCAAAGCAAGACAGGATGATATTTAGAGGAATTAGAATGGTCCCCTTTCTTTGGGATGGGATGTACCTACCTATGCCTCCAAGAAGGAAAAGTTCTGGTTTTTAAACAGAAATGGAACAGACGAGCAAGCACAAATGCAAGTTCGAAGGCACTGTCAGTACATGGGGATAGATGCCATCAGGCCCATAAGCCTTGCTTGTGTCCAAAGAGAGAAGCACATTTTAGACAATTCAAAAAGAGATTACGGGGAGGGGCTGTATAGGCTTAGCAAGAACATCAGGGAGTGAAGAAATATTGGAGTCATCCATTGTGGAGTTAGTGGAGAAACAGGAACCAAAGAGAGTATTTTTGCTATGGGAGAGAATCTATAGTATTGTCAGAAAGGAAAAGTGAAGGAAAGGTAGAGTGACAGTTGTTTTTGATGCCCTTAGCAAAAGACCAGAAAGACCTCTCAGTGGATGAGGAAAGGTTAATGTACTTCTTTTGAATAAAGGAATGCTTTTCCTCAAGGATAATGTACTTTCAGTGATTACAGGCTGTGATAAATGCTGAATGGGAGTTCATGACTCCAAGGAAGGAGAGTTTTTCAAAGTCTGATATGCCAGATCTTTATCCTGAACAACCTCAGAACAGGAACGGTTGAACCATAGATTAAAAGAAGTAGTTTTCTGAAAGGAAGAGGGGAAGTAATCATATGTTTGTTGATGAGGAAGCATCTGAGATAGATTAGGAAAAGTTTCTGAAGATAATTATACATCTCACGCTACTTAAAAGAAGGAGGCTAATAAGAACAGGATTATGTGAACTGAACTAGAATGCTTGTTTCAGGAAGTTTTCTTCATTATGAATATTTGCTCCTTTTTATACATTATCAAAATGAATATTATGAAGGGAATGGCATTGTGTTTACTGTTCAGGATTACTTTACAAGAGATCATTTCCAAAGGAAGATCTGTTTGTATCCATTGTTTTTTGTATATGTCTTTATACCCTGAGAAGGTAAGAACATTCTAACTTTTCTTAAATCTGCTAATTCCTGTCATTTATTAAATTGTCTAAGTTCAGGATGAAGACGTTTTGGAAGATTTATAGAACTCCTCTTTGAATTTTAATGGTATTTTTTAAGGGCATTTTGCAAGCAAGATTCCTATCCATACTTTCATCATAAAATTACCCTTCTAGTTTTTCCATGATTTTTTTTTCCTAATGTCTCAAGTAATGACTGTAAGGTGAATTTTCTTGCTGGGATGTTTTAAGCTCAATTGTAGTATGTTGGGTCCAGCCATGATGAGACAGAAGCTCAGAAACTGTTTTATCGACTGTCTATATATCTATATCTCTGATTTCCGTTCCCTCTAGGAACTCCCATCAAGAGGGTTACCACAGCAAAAGTCTCTGTATTCCACTCCTAACATACCGCCCTCACATATACCATTCCATGCATTATTCCACCATTTCTCTCCCTCCAGTACCGTTCCATTCTATTTTCCCTTGTCATAGATGGTCGTCCTCTCACACCAACCCCTTTAATCGTACTCTCGTACACTCCTTGTAAACTCCCCATCTTTCATCCTTTTGCACATACCCAAACCACCTTAAAGTATTACGTTTCACTGACACTACCCCTTCATGGCCTGTAAATGGTTTCTTTAGTCATCAGTACAGAGATGTACAGTAAATATTCATCCTAGCATTAGGAGAGCTGTGAACCAACTCATTATTTTTACAGCTGTCTTCTCTCTTGTTTATCATTTGCTTTAGAACACTCTGAATGCTGAAATTAATTTTGGATTGAGATACTAATTTCTGCATTCTAACAGGGACAGAACCATCGAGCATATATTCTGTAAGCCTTCTTTATGGGAAAGAAAAATATCTTTCCACTGAAGATAGATTTTCTCTGTGAGTGCCCTTTCATCTGTTATACTGGGTCCATTTTTTTAACATACTGTAATTACAGTACTGTGAGTTCTGGATCTGCATCTCCCATGAAGCTCCACTCCCTTCTTGATGAACAAATACAAAGCTCCAGGAACCAGATTAGTTTGTTGGATGAAGTCAAAAAGCTTCAGGTATATGTATATAAATTTTGTATCTAATTTAGTGAATGTATGTGTGAGTTTATGTATGATTGTCTTCATGAAAAATTTTTACAAACACCAAGCTTTGAAAGTGTACAGGATTCAACACACATTGCTGGCTTCGATTGATGTATGATTATCAACTGTTATCTTGTATTATTTTCAGACTGAGTTGGAAAAGATTAAAAAGGACCTTGTGGAGGCTGGAGACAAATATGAATTTATTTTACGCAAGTATGAACACTATAAAATCAAGAGCAAAGACAAAGTGTATTCATTAAGGTAACTTCATTAGGTATATTTTTTCTAACTTGTAGTGCTGCATGATTTTGTATAGTCTATTATGTGTTCCACATATGTTGATATTAATAACCCCTATATTTATTTTTGTATACCCATTAAATCTTGCCATGCATGTACAGAATTCAGGAGGATGCTTTAAACATGTTTTGAATATTTCATTTCTCTTCATATTTCTACATAATGGAGTATGTGACTGTGTATTGCATTAGTTTAACCCTCAAGTGCTGGGAGGTGTACAAAGACTGAAGTGTATTGCATTATTTTAACCCTCAAGTGCTGGGAGGTGTACAAAGACTGAATGGGGAATGCCAGTAGTCATAATAGGAGCTTTAATCCTAGTTGGATTTTTATTTTTTTTCAACCTTGCACCAGAATCATGACACTTGTATGGCTTCTATGTTTAGCCTTGGTTACTGTTGTATATGAGCAGTGTGAGTATTGACTCAGTGACACTTCAGTCTGTGATTCCCACTCTCCTCCACCATTTCTGTATAATTATGCTTTGATTTCCATGCAATAATTGTAGCATTATACTACAGCTGTATAAATTTTGTTTGCTCACTTTTGGATGAGGTTTGGAGAAAGAACTGCTCTTTGAAGTACAGTAATCACTCAATTTAATGGACTAATAGGCGGGGGGGGGGAGTGTCCATTGAGGCCAAAAGTACATTAAATCAAATGTAACCATTTTTTGACATAGTATACAGTATACCATAATATAATATACAGATCATATGCTTTTAACTAATCTGTCACTTGATGCCATTTTGAATTGTAAGGATTGTAAAATTATTTAATAAATAAAGTCACAATTCTCTGTATACAACCTGACTGCACAGTCTGTTAGATCCAAAATCTGTTATGTTGGAGTCCGTTAAATTAAGTTTTTTTTTTTATGTTGAAGGCACCAGTCAAGGACAAAAGTCTACATCAAGGCCGGGCCTTAATTGAAATATAGAGAGAATAATGAAATGAAAAAAAGAAAAGACATGGGAAAATATTTATGAATTTTTGAGAAAGTGAAAGACCTGTCTTTTGAAATGTGCCAGGTCATAGTTAATGGGAAAGACATGAGATGGTAGAAAGTTCCAAAGCTTCGACATGTAGGGAAAGAAGCATGGGAAAGACATGAGAAGGTAGAAAGTTCCAAAGCTTCGACATGTAGGGAAAGAAGCAGGTATCAAAATGGCCCACTCTTGAGTTGCTGATGGCCACTCAATAATTACGTGACACAGCATCTTGCCGAGTATTGCGTGGTCTACCTAATGGTGGGGGCACACAAACAGCTAGCTCCTGGGAGCAAAAAGCAAAGTAATACCTATAGAAGTGAGAAAGTGAACCAGCATTGCAGTTTAGGGCAAGGGGGTCAGATTTGGAAGTTACCGTGGGAGAGTTTATAAGTCGGATCGCTTTCGACTCAACTCTGTCAAATAAGGAAACAGAGCTAGAACCACCCCAAATGTGAGAGCAGTACTCCATACAAG
>JAYMFT010089943.1:0-14057 GCA_038088735.1 Panulirus argus | reverse complement strand
GATATCGTAGGTATTGGGTGTAGGTAAACCCCTTTGGGCAAGACGGCACAACTTTAAGCAGTACGGTACAGTCTTTGAACAGGACGGTACAGTCTTTGAACAGGACAGTACGACCTTTGAGCAGGACGATACGACCCTTGAGCAGGACGATACTGTCCCTGAACACGACGGTACGACCCAGGACCACAACGATACGACACTTTGGTATGATAATTACGTTAAAGTCGCTCCCAAATTTACCCGAAGATCGGAACACTGTACTCAGAGTCGTACCGCTGTGCTCCAGGGTCGTACGCCATCGTGTCTGAAGGCGTTATGAACAAACTCAAGATCAAAGTAAATAAAACAATATTGTATCTTCACAGGTCGTTAGGTGACGTGAGAGATTTCTAATGAGGCGAGAGAACACTCCTTTCACCAACTTCCTTAGTTCACTACCTGTGTGTGTGTGTGTGGATGTAGAGTGTGTGTGTGTGTGTGTGTGTGTGTGTATGTGTGTGTGTGGATGTAGAGTCAGTATTCTTAAAATATTTTGATTTAGAATTTGAGAAAAAAACTGTTCAAGTTAATAATAATGAACCGACTAAGTCGTCACTGTGTTTACGGGAAGTTAGCGAACTTAATAGAAACACTTTACACTTTACACATCTAAGTACTTATGGGCAGTGTACGTACTTATATTACACTTTACGGTATATGAGGTGTCTTCACTTATCAATCACCTGAAGTGCACTTCATTGAGACGTGCTATGCTGATGGAGGGTTCGACGCCGCCTTCGTCGCCGTCTCCGTCGCCGACCTTTCCCTGCGCGCGGAGTGGAGAGAGGAGGGGTGTCGACCTCAGGGTTTGTTAGAGCCGCACACATGACGCCCCCGGGGCAGCGGAGGCTTTCGCACCACTGTCGGGGTTCGGCGGTGGTAGGCATGAAGCCTCACCAGGGGTTCTGAGTCAGGTTCCCTTGGGATATTAAGACTAGTCCAGAGGTTGGGACGACCCGCCGGGTTTCAAAGCACACGCACAAGGGCCTTGGGGCATCCCTCGGGTGCCCAGAGCTTGGGGCAACCCTCTGGTGCCCAGAGCTTGGGCCAACTCGCAGGGGATCAAGGTCGAAATTAGCTCCCATGACACTGGAGATGGCGGTAAGACCAGTCGTTATCCACCCTCGACGTCTGACCAAAATATGCAGAATATTTTGTCTGCTTAGTTTACTCTTCCCATCCGGGGTTCAGGTCTGATGACCCCAGGGTACAAGACTCGAGGAACGCCACCCAAGGGTTCCGGCCAGCGGACGCCACCTGGGTGTCGAAGGGGCAACATGAGCACCACTGAATTGTAAGATTGTGTTCAGCAGAGCACCACTGAAATGTGTGACTATTTTCATGTATTTTACGTATGTAGTGTTTGTGTGTGTGTGTGTGTGTGTGTGTGTAAGTGTCTATGTCTGTGATTACTATGAATGGTTATATGGTACGGGAAAGGAGTTTTCCAGTCGTGTTGCAGTTTGTATTCAGTTGATGTCTCAAAACACACACACACACACACACACACACAAGAGGGGGGGAGGTGAAGAGGCACAACTATGGGAACAAACAAAGTAAGGGAAAAGACTCTCATTGTTTCGTTCGAGGAGTCAGATGAACGGATGACTTATATCTCAGCATAACAGGGACTCGACACTCGACCCCTTGCGATAGCTGGACCAGGAGAGAATTACGATCAAATTTCAATGAGAGAATTCTCCAAATTACTTTGCATACAGTAAACGCGATTACATACTTGCCAATAATTGTAACGTAAATCACACACGTCTGTTAAAGTCCATTTTGTTGATGGGGTACTGACTGAGACAAATACAGTGGCGGTAACCTACGTTGAAATACATATATAAGATGCCGTAGACGGTGAGGTCTGGATCCCGAATCACATCATATGGAAGTGTGACTGATTAGAAAAGATATGTAGAGGACTTGCATTGTACGTAAGAGGATTCACTGGTAACATCTGAACTACTGAATTCCTCAAAAGATTTAATTTAAGTGTTTGTTATCAACAATAAAAACTTGGACATGGTTGTTGCGTTAATCTATAACACACCAGATGTGAGGGCACAGGCGTGTATAGAGCGGTTAAGGAATAGAGAATTCTGCCTTGATAACGTCAGCGACTCAGCTGGAAATCTAGACTTCAACCGAGTACACATAAGTTAGAAACAGCTAGAAAACAACAACGCAGCCGAGAAAATCAGCAGAGGCAAGTCAGACGAACAACTACAGAAAATAAGAACTATTTTGGCTATTTGACAAGCATGATAATGGTCAGAAGGCAGACGAACTACCGAGAAGAAATATAATGCGCTGAATTCGCTTTTCACATGCGCCGTATAAACTTCTAACATGTGGCATTACTACCCATCTCAGATGCGCGGACCTCGAATCACAGCTGCTTTGGCTACTGAGCCGCCACGGCGCAACACCCGTCCTCATGGAGGTGAATCGATACATTTAAGTTCAGTAACGACCTCGTAACGCGAGACGAATTAATCGTTGGGGTGTCCGTCCGCCGCACAGTGGGAGTCACACTCTTGGGTGGTCAAACACCACCAGAGGTGTGTGTGTGTGTGTTTGTAATGGCTGACACCCCAAAGGCGCTGCAGACATTCAGTAAACACATAACAATGAGGAAGAAATGCAAAGGCTGAGATCAGAATGAGAACGACCGCTCTCTTTTGTCATGAGGTGTAAATGAGATAGAGGACCTTTCCCACGCGGATTTCCAACTCGCTCGACAAAGGAAGAGCAAATTGGTCGAATTAATTGGAGGACGTCGGCCATAAACTGGAAATGACGTAGGACACAGACACACAAGAAAAGAAAACGGAGCAAAGATTCTTTGGTGGAATAGAGAAGAACAGAAAAATTATATTTGCTCATGATCAAAAGTTCGAATCAAGAGCCTCGAGTGTCATTGGCCCACCGAGAAGAGATGATGGCACACACACACACACACACACGCATGATAACAAGGAGTGTAGTGACATGACAAAGACCCAGTGGTGAACCAGTGTTCAGCGAGCTCACTGGAAAGGTAAATGACCCAGACGACTACTTCTGAGACAGCAGTAATCTCCTCCCTTCCCCACCCAAACACACACTCGTACACACATCCTACACACTGGACAAGGTGTCCACGTCAAAGGACTTCGAGTGGGTCATCGCCAACGCGCCCATGCATTCTGCTCTAGGAGCACTTTTAAAATTCCCATTTTCTAAAGAAATCAAAAACACCATCAACGCGAGCAGTAAACAGACGCTGGAAATAAGAGCCGGGATTCCGGAGAAACGTACTGGTCGGTTACACAAACATCACACGTCAATAAACATTTTCGTGAGAGTTGTGAGATCTGAACTGACTAACATCGCAGAATCAGACAATTTACTTAACCTTGAGCAACACGATTTTGGCCGAAAAGATCACGCCTTTCACAGTATATTAATCATTATGATGAAATTGAAGAGGTCACTCGAGAACAGACAAAAAGCTCATGTTATATACGTAGACTTGACAGAGGCTTGTGACAAAGTTGAGTGTTGTCACAGCGCACACCTCGCGTGAAACAGTAACAGCTTCGTAGATGGTAGACTGATGCACGTAGTAAACTAGGCAATTTCCAGTGCCTCCAGAGTAAGAAGCTCTTCTCCCCGGGGAACTGTACTTGCATCCCTAGTGTTGCTCATTCTAATACGTATCCAGGATTACCCGGACTGGTATATGTATTGTACCAAACCAGTCTAGATGTGGTGAATACTTAGGGAGACGGGCCACTGCCTCCAACAGCTTCAGTAAAGGGAGAAATACGGCAGTTTAGTTCCTCCGTGCTTCTGAAGCGAAAGAGCCTTCGAAACTGTTATATATATATATATATATATATATATATATATATATATATATATATATAAAGCGTACGGGGTGAATCATGGAAAGGTCTGCCGTGCCTGGTTGTGGATAGGGAGCTGTGGTTTCGGTGCATTGCTCAGGACATCTAGAGAAATGGATGTGAGTTCTACACCCTGGTCAGCTCTTTCAGTCAGACGTCGCTGACTTCCGTACCTCGCTCTTAACACCGTCATTCCTCACACGATCAACCCACCCCACGCCACATATTACTACCCTCAGGCGTCTCATTTCCACCCTCAGACATAACCCCAGCTGTGTCCCCAGCAGACACTGACCTCTCCAACACGCTCTTTACAGTGACTAGGGCCTTATCCACTTCTTCCGCCCAGTGGCTCACTTCCGCTCCCCCCATGGTTCCATCCGCTGCCATGACCACTCCAACGTTCCTAAAGCACTCCGCTTCCTTCAGGTTCCTCCTCAGACGCTCAGCCTGTTCCAGTTGTCTTGAGGTATCGAGTTATCAATTAATCCCAAAGTAAGGGTATGAACAGCTTGGCTGGCTTGTGAGCAAGCTGCCTTGCTCATGACTGGAACGAGGACCCGTGAGATTCATAGGTCGCAGCTCTAACCACTGCGCCACGGAGGTTGTGTGTGTGTGTGTGTGAAACTTCATTGCCAGCGACTGTGACCTCTTGGCCCGTGAGTGTGGGCACTTGGAGGCAACAGCCTCTGTAATGAGAAGGTAAATATAACAGTCAGTTGCGGGTGCGTCCCGTCACACCAATTTCCGCAGCACCTTCCAGCCGTGAAAGACTGCAAATGAGCTTTTGATATCAGGAAAATTGCCACCTTTCCTCATCGCTGGGGAGCCCGTTGACCCGGCGGAGTGACGTTGTGGATCACTCTTCACGGCGCTGACTCACTCACTCACTCACTCTTCCTGTAGAATGGAAAACATGAACCGGAAAAACGTGGCGTTGACGAGGCGGGTGACTTGCAAGCTTGTGGTCGTAAGTTCGCTCTTCTTTTCGCTCTGGCTGGATGTGTACAGATGGTAAGGCTGGTAGTTTGAACGTAACACCAGTCGCAAGTGTGATTGAAACTCAGGATGCGAATATCATACCAAAGGAGCAGGTATCGTTCAGCTTGTGTCTGAGGCAATCTTTTGCATGACGTCGGAGATTACTGCGGCGTGCTTGGTAGAGTTGTGGCATAAGGTGGCATTTCTTGTGTGTGTGGTACGAGCTCTTTGCTTGGGCTTAGGGAACCACCAGTATCAGGAGAAACGGACCAAGGTAGCTTGTGAGGATGGGAGACGGTGTCTGTAGTCTGCAGGTTGATGGTGTCTATTGCCTACAGGGTGAGGTGTGGAGTGTGCTGACTGGTGTTTGTAGCAGTGAGTAGGGTCTATTTGGCGGTGCCACCGCTGGCATCACCAGCACTAGTGGTGAGTACGCAAGTGGGAGAGGGTGAACGGTGAAATGCATTAACTCACGAGACTGATTTAACATGCCGGGAGAGTTACTGTGGGAGCGTGGTACGCTATGTGTGGCCAGCAGTGACTTACGTTGTGGGGATGTACCCTTGTTAGGATATTCTTGTGGCGGAAGACATTCGTAAGTATCAGTTTAATAAGATTTGCACAGCGCTAGCCTTTCGGTAGAATCTCCCTTCATATTGTGCGGAGATACTGCCATCTTGGAGCGTTGTTAGGTGGGGGACCTCTCCTAGCCTGGTCACCTTCAGGAGGTTCTAACTCCTTGGAAATGTTGGTGTTTAAGTGAAAAAAAAAGTTATACATGGATCGTGATGCTGACGGAAGTTGATTTAGTTTCTGTTGATATAAAACACAGCAGAGGACATAGGAGAAGAGATGAATATGAAGTTGACAAGTGTGTTTACTCTTGGAAGCAAAGAGGATCCGATTGCATCTTACCATTTATACTCCCTGTGTACAAAGACCTTTTACGTAATGTAATATATCACTGAACAAGGGCAGCGCTCCATCAGAATAGAAGGGAGCCAGTGTAGCGCCAGTATTTGAAATATGGTGACAGGGAACTAGCTCTGACCTATAGACCAGTTTCGCTAACGAGCAAGGCCAGTAAGATGCTAGAGAAGATAATCGGGAAACAGATAGAGGATTCCTTTAACGGCTCAAGCTGCTTAAGCGATAGACAACACGGATTGAGGGTGAAAGATCTCGTGTGACAAATGTGGATGAATTTCTTGGAGACAATAAACAACATCATCGAAAAAGGAGATGGGTGGATGGACTGTGTGGTCTCAGTCTGCCAGAGGACCTTCGATACTGTCACCCAGGGAAGATCGATGATGATGGTAGACAAACCAAGTTGGTGTCGGAGGAGGGCTACGTAAATGGACGGACATCCCTAAATAAGAGACAAGAGAGGGAGAACATGCTGTATTAGGGATGAGGAGTGCGGTCCTCCGTGGCTCACTGTAAGGGCCAAATGATACCATCATGCTATGCACCCGGTAGCCCACGGTGGAGGACCTCCCGTTCTAGAACCCCCAGACTCATGTCCCTTGGAATCTGACGACCAGGATGACGAAATTTGTGAAACCTATGAGCCATTAACATCAAGTGATCCTGATTTCATACCTAACGAGACGTCTGCTCTGCTGGGCCTCAAAGGATCATGCAGAATGAATGAAGCGACCTCGTCAGAGATCCTGGAACTGTCGAAGAGTAAGGCAGAGCTGTTAGGGCTCGAGACTGCAACAGTGGAATCTCCTTGATGAAAATGTGACCGTGTCTGTGTTTCGTGCCCGCCAGAAAGATTTCGTTCCATTCTCTAAGATGGAAGGTAACCTCGTCACATTACTGGCAGACCATAATATTAATCATAACCCTGATGAGCGGAGACTCTTCATAAACTCGTCAAATTTGAGTATAAAAGCTGTTCTGCTGCATAATGGCAACTTGTATATGTCATTTCCATTTGGCCTTGCATTCCATATGGAGGAATCATATAACAACATGAAGCATCTTTAGAACTGCATAAACTAAGGAAATACCAATGGCAGCTCTGGGGCGATTTGAAGGTTGTTGCCGTCTTGCTTAGACTGCAGAAGGGATGCACGAAGTTTTGCTGTTTCCTGTATGGATGGGACAGTCGAGCAAAGACTTCCCATTACAACAAGAGGGACTGGGCTTCCCGACAGTCGCAGGAACCAGGAACAAAGAACGCACAGTACCTTCCGCTGGTTGAATCCAACAAAACTTTGCTTCCGCTTCTGCACGTCAAAACTGGGCCTCATGAAGAACTTCGTTAAAGGTATGGATTGAAATTGGCCTGGGATTAGGTACGTCGGAGGGATATTTCCAAAGCTCAGTGAAGAGAAAATCAAGGAGAGTGTTTTCGTCGGTCCACAGATCCGCGATCTCTTCAGAGACGAGCAGGTCGACCACATCCTCTGTGGTGACGAGAAGACAGCGTGGATTGCTTTCTGGCTGGTGGCAACCAGTTTTATTGGAAATATCAAAGCTGACAGCTGCAAGGAACTTGTGGAAAACCTGTTGTCATCAGATGTATTTAAAGATACATTTTCTCCGCTCTCAACTGGATTTTTTTTTCCGGTTAACAGCGGCGCAGTTAGCGATGAGCACGGCCAACGTTTCCATCAAGACATCTCGGCGATGGAGAATCGGTACCCAGGGCAAATGGAGGTCAACGATGTTAACGGACTATTGCTGGACGGTAACAAGTGATGCTCGAGGATTTGTAAACAAGCGACAGGCGAAGAGGCGCCTCGTTAAATCGAGTTAAGCCAGTGATTGTACCCTGTGTCCTCAGTATAGTGTGTAATACACATAAAACGAATGACTGATAATATTTTCTTGTTAACAGGAGCCAGTCAAACGTTTTCATGGTCGTTTTCGTGTTCTGCGTCCCAAAAGCCATGAGGGGAAGAACGCTTCCTCTCCAAAATGTAATCAGATTTGTTGTTCGTTGTAACCAGAAAGCAAATGGATGACTTCCTGAAGAGGAGGATTTACTCAAGTGAGAGAGAACTCGGGTCCTGGAAAAGAAAGGTCATGTTTAACGAGCCTCTTATGTAGATTTCTTTGTGAGAATGAGTTCTGTTTTAGACGAAAGACAAGGCTGGATGGATTGTTTGTATCTGGACTGCCTGAAACCATCTGATCGCATGGGAGGCTGATTAAGAAGCCCGATCACCAGATAGGAATAAAAGGGAGACATCCTCGATGGATAGATTATCTTAGTTTACGGGAGCAAAGGACGCATGTCAGAAATGGTTTGAGGTGACCAGCAGAGTGCCCCAAGGATCTGTTTTGGGACCGCTATTCTTCTTGATCTACGGAAGTGACTTGCCAGAAGGCAGAGACTCCTATCTGTTACATGAATATGTTTACAGATGACACAAGGGTTTTAAGGGAAGTCAAAAGCGAGAAGGATTGTTTCACTTTACAAGGTGACCTTGACAGACTCCAAAGTTCGTCTGATGTGTGGTTGATGAAATTCAACCCGAGTGAATGTAAAGTAGAGGAGTGAGTCACAGAGAAAGAAGGCTTCGATATTAATATTATCTAACTATAAATAAGATGCAGGAATCTCTGTGTGAGAAAGACTTGGGAGTCGACATCATCCCTAACGCGACTATAGAGAATAGGAAAATAGTTAAGGACACCAACTGTCTACTGGTAAATAGTAGGCTTGTATTCAAGTTCATAGATAAGGGAATTTTATGGAAGCTGTTCACGTCCTTTTCAAGTTTGGTCACCGCGCCTAAGGAACCACAAACAACTAATTGAGAAGGTCCAAAGGAAGGCAACAGAGATGGTGCCGGAATTAAGAGAGCTACTGAAGTGAAAATCAAAAGGCTTTAAATTTGCCCATCTTGGAAGAGAGAAGAATGAAGGGTGACCTGATCACACCCGTAAAGGTTTAAAACCGGATTGATGACAAAGGCAGTGAACAGTTCCTCGAGAGATACAAGGGACGAGACAACCAGAGGACGTAACATGAATTTAAGCAAGAAACTTGATACAAAAAAACATGTAAAGAAGTTCTACAACAAAATATAAGAGTAGGGAATGAATGGAACAGACAGAATGAGGAGAAAGTAAACGCGGACAGCGTACAGATGTGCAAAAAGTTGTACAGTAATAGAGAAGGTTCAAGAGATGAGACCCCTCGAGTGTAAAATTCCCTCCCCGTACAGTGCAAATAAGTGATTAAACACACACACACACACACAGGTTGATGCATCACTGCGTAATATGATCATTAGACACAGCAAACAGTCGTGTGTATGGCGTTCATGCAGTAAGTTTGGTAGCGGAGCCTCCTAGCGTGGGGGAGGGGGTAGCGGACGCCATGTTTGGCGAGCGTTGCAGGTGTGCACGGGAGGGAGGGAGGGAGGGGCGCGGGCGGTGTTGATCTTGGCGCGTGTGCCTGGTCTGTGTTGACGTTGTGTTGTGCTTTTGTTCCAGCCCTCCTACTGTTCTCTCTGCTGTGCTTCCTGCTGTGTCTGTTGCTGTTCCGTCTGCTGTGCTTCTTGATGTGTCTATTGCTATTCCTTCTGCTGTGTTTCTTGCTGTGTCTGTTGACGTTTCGTCCGATGTGCTTACTGCTGTGTCTAATGCTGCTCCGTCTGCTGTGTATATTGCTGTTCCGTCTGCTGTGCTTCCTACCGTGTCTATTGCTGTTCCGTCTGCTGTGCTCCCTGCTGTGTGTGTTGCTGTCTGTCCCGTCTGCTGTGCTTCTTACTGTGTCTATTGCTGCTCCGTGTGCTGTGCCACCTGCTGTGCCTGTTGATGTTCCGTCTGCTGTGCTTCCTGCCGTGTCTGTTGCATTTCAGTCTGCTGTGCCTCTTCCTCGTCTGACACGTCTGCTGCTGGCCCACATCCTGTTCCACGTCTCTTCCTTCTCGTCTTGTGCTCATGATTATGTCTGCGGTCGAGGCTGTTGGCGCATCACCCGGCAGCAGCGGGTCCCCAACCCTGGTGATAGTGGCAAGGCTGACGAGTCGCTTATTTTCTTTTTTTTTCTCTCTTTTGTGGAGGGATTATCTCAACACCAGATTCTTTAGCCGCCATCTTAGGGCTTGGTTCCGATCGTCTTGGTCCGCAGTGCCTGGTAGATTCTGGTCGTTTTCTTTCAAGACCAATTAGTCTCGGGTTATCAAGTGCTCGGTACCTGGTAGGTAGGTAGGTAGGTAGGTCCTCGACCTTCACTTGTTTCCATACCTGCAGCAGTCTCTCCTTCTCCCCCCTTCCCCTCCTCCTCCTCCTCCTCCAGGTAGGTGTCATGGATCTTAGGATCCTGTGTGACGTGTTCTCGGGAGTTTATTGTGGTCGAGTTCATTAGCTTATTCACTGCATCTATCCCACCATATCCAGCGGCGTGGGGCCAGACATTACAGACGTTCGACAGACGTGAGTGTTCAGAGTTATGCAAATATAGGTATGCGATGCAAGTCACAGAGGTGGAGGTGGGCTGAGGAGGAGGAGGAGGAGGGGGGGGGGCACACATATATTCAGCACATAGGTGCAAAGATCTTGATCCTTTGTAAGGCAGGACTCGTCGTGTATCCCTGGGGTCCAGAGGGCATTCAGGTGTGGCTCCTAAAGGACCCCCGTCAGGAGGATGAGCGTCCCAGGGCTTCCCGCAGGCGGACTTTTAACGTAGCTCGTGTTCATAGGATTGTCAGGTGTCGTCCGTAATGCTCAGAAGATTAAATATTTACATTTTCTTTGATATAAAACTCCGTCCATTTTCTTCGGAAAGACAAAATTTCTTTGCTCATTTTTTTATTTATTTTTTTTTTGTCTATATTTTGACGTGATCGATATTGTATTCCCACTATCGCTGGCCTCGTTTGCGTCCACCACAAAAGTCTCAGACTAGATCCGTGATCAGTCCAGTCCAGACATCAGCCACACGGGGCTCTTGCGCCACCAGGCAGTCAGAGAGCTCGCCGGACTTGAGGAGAAAAAAGGAGTAGTGTTTATCAAGACGGCGGAGCCGGCCTGATGAGGAGGGTTGTTTGGCGTAAAAGGATCATGTGGAACACCTCCCGCGCGTGTGTGGGTTGTGGAGTAGAGGCTCAGGCCTGTTTGCTGTAGTATCTACCCTTCACCTGCACACACTCAGCTGTCTCTCGTTTTCCCGTGTTTGCTCTCTCTCTCTCTCTCTCTCTCTCTCTCTCTCCACCACTGCCTGGCCCTATCCCACTCAGCAAGCGTCATGTCGACCAGTGCCTCTCCTCCTGAGCTGGTCGACCGGCACACTTCCTGCCCTCCCCCAATCATTCCTCCTCCTCCTCCTGCTCCTCTCTCTTCACTACCATCCGTGATGCAACCATCGCCCCGTGATTACTGCCAGAAGTCGTCCAGCGACTGAAGTTAATAATTTCGTTACTTTTTTTTTTTCTTGCAGCGGTTGGCTGGGCGCGGAGAAAGTGAAAAATATCACAGTAATGCCAAAACGTGAATGCCGTTCGTGTAGGAAACGGTGCAATGGATTCCGGATTCACGGTGCCTAGTGAGCCTAATGCCGTTCGTCTGGACCACTGATTAGGATGGTCTTTTTCCTCTTTTGGGAGGCATTGGGAGTAGTAGTGCCAGTGGGATGAAAGGGGATCGGTGCCTTCCCAATCATTGATGGCGTCCAGCAGAGACCAGCCCTCCGAGCGCAGCGATTCTAACAACGCCGCCTCAGACCTCAGTGCAAGGAGGGATATTTTGTTCTGCGTCCTGAAGTCTTTGATGCGATTCTTTGATATCTTTCTGCTTCGTGCCGGGGGCGAGAGAGGAGTCAGTTGCCCCTCATCCCCAGGCACAGTAACCGGTGGCTCCAGGGAACTCTGAGATTGGGTTCTCTTCACTCACTTCAGGACGGATGGTACCACCCTCTGGCTATGGATGGCCGGACCTTAAGTACCGTCTTGCCGTTGGAGGGTTGTACCGTCGTGATCGAGGGTTGTACCCGATTTGCTCTAGGAGTTGTACCTTATGTTCAAGGACTGTACCGTCGTGCTCGAGGGTTGTACCATTATGCTCAAGGGCAGTACCGTCGTGCTTAAGGGTTGTACCGTCGAGCTCAAGGGGGGGGGGGGTTAAGCACTTCGGTAAGAGTGACTGTGCCTTTTTCGTGTCCGGGTGAGGAGCGTTGTGTCCACTGCCTTACTTACCCAGCAGACCGTGCACCGCGCTACCTGGGAAGTCATGTTTCCGACAGAAAAACTTGCAGTGTGTGATACGCTGGACATGTTGTTCCCTGTGAGCGTTCGTGAGGCAGCCAGTTGAACGCTGGACATGTTGTTCCCTGCGAACGTCTGAGAGGCAGCCAGTTGTACTTTGGACGTGTTGCATGTGAATGTTCGAGAGGCAGGCAGCTGTACGCTGGATATGTTGTTCCCTATGAACGTTTGAGAGGCAGAGGGTTGCGCATTGGACATTTTGTTCTCTAGGGAGCGTATAGCCCAGCCATGTAACCCGAAGGTGCGAACTATCCATGTGACCCGGAGGTGTGACCTGTCCATGTGACCCGGCTGTGTGACCGAGGCATATGACCTGGAGATGTGACCAAGCCGTGTTTCCCGGCCAACACACCATTCGGGAGATACTCTGAACCGAAATACTGTCCTCGACGCCATTTATTACCGAGAGAAACTAGGAGACCCACTGGTTTTGAAACACTCCCGGACTTGCTTGAACTGAAGATACGTACGTCATTCCACTGGAAGAAAAAATCCCCCTCCCTCCCCCTTTTTACTCCAATACATTTCCCTCTTCGGGGGAAACACGTTTTCTTGTTTGACATTACGAATGTTGGGGAAATCCTTAATACCTGTTATAGGGCGAGAGCGATTCTCCCTTGTGACTCACACACTCTTTCATCTCAGGACACTGAAACCGAAGCAGAGTTGGTTCTTGTACCTTTCTGCAGGGGTCTGGACTTTCCACGCCTCGTAAAATGTCTTGTGTGTGACCATGACCACCTCCTCTCCCTGTCATCTTTTCAAGTCTAATCACACGAGAGTAAAACTTAGAAAAAAAAACTTTCATATGAACTGATTTTCCATGTATTGTTCAAGACAAAAGAAAAATCGGTCAGGCAAGGAGATAACTGGACCAGTCTGCTGGTTTGTACAGACCTAACCGGACCAGGGCTACAGTCTAGTACAAAACTAACTAGAACTGGTCGTAGGCTGATGCAGAGCTAACTGGACCCCTTGGGGTTAGGAGAGAAAGAATACCTCCTGCGTATTCCCTGCATGTCATAGAAGGCGACTAAAAGGGAAGGGAGTAGGGGGCTGGAAATCCTCCCCTCCTGTTTTTACTTTTCCAAACAGAGAAGGGAACCAAGCGAGGATTTTCTTTCTAAGGCTCAGTCCTCTGTTCTTAACGCTACCTCGCTAACGCGGGAAATGGCGAATATGTATGAAAAAAAGAATATATATATATATATATATATATATATATATATGTACATATATATTAGCTAGCAATATAAACAATGTCAGGGTATATATGTATGCAATAAATGCTCATGCTTGCAATGCAGAAAACGGCATGTGAGAGTATATGTATTTGATAAATATGCCAAATTGCTACAAAGAAAACGTTAAGTCGGAGTATCCGCATATATCGAAGAAAACACGACGCTTGTAATGAAGAAAACGGGATGCGACAACTTATGCATATTAAATTTGATTGGAAAATTTGCGTTTTTTCTTAAAAACTCCGTTTCCCAACTGCTAAAAACGAAATAATAATAATAAACTGTGGAAATATGTCAAGAGACTTAAGAAAGATCACACGATTTTAGTAGTATGAAGTAAGTTTCTGTTCCTTCCTTCTGTCGTAAACGGTCATGCAATCAATTCAGGCTTTATCACCTCTCTCTTTCTCTCTCTCTCTCCATTTCCCCCCCACTCTCCCCCCCCCCTATTTGAGCACGATGACTTGACTGCAGCGCCTTGAGCACGAGGGCTCAGTCCCCATGAGCAAAGGGAGCAATTGAGGAGACGAGTATACCAAAAGGGAAATTTACCCACGAAAAAGATTTGTAATCAGACCATAAAATCCCAAGTCTAAATCTATCATATATATATATATATATATATATATATATATATATATATATATATATATATATATATATAT
>JAYMFT010089932.1:0-14057 GCA_038088735.1 Panulirus argus | reverse complement strand
GGCGAAAATAATACATGTAGAAGAGAGAGAGAGAGAGAGAGAGAGAGAGAGAGAGAGAGAGAGAGAGAGAGAGCAGCAACATCACAGCAGAAACAGAGGGATGGCTGAAGATAGGCGATGCCTGAAGAAATAGCGAGGAAAAATGTTTTGAATTCTACTCTGGCTGATAAAGGGGCGGAGAAAAGAAACACCTTAAATATAAGAGCTAGTCCTTCACCCTGATTTAGTCTCTAGCTTAGTTTTAAGATATCTATATTCTAAATGTAGTCATAAGAAGTATTTCAGTGAGAGTATGGATGGAGGGCACATATCTAGAGGTAGGTGGAGGCAAGTATAGATACTGGGGCATCTATATAACACCCTCAGCTCTTGAGAAGCAAATTCTATAATGTTGATTTAGTTGGGTTTCCAGGAGAGAGTATCAAAGTATGCCCTACATGCTTATATTATCGCAGGGTTGAACTGCGGTGTCTTAAAACCGAACAAAAGGAAACGAGTGACATTTAGAAAGCAATACAGGTAGAAATTGTGTGTTAGCACAGTCCAGTTTAACTAGATTACTGTTTCCCTATTCTGTGATATTGCACAGGCCCGAAATAAGAGAGACGTGTTGAGTACGAAAAGGAGAATGAGTATAGAAATAAGGAGGAGGGTGGGGGGGGGAATAATGAACTGCGGGATATACAGTGTAATTATCAGCATTAGTGTGAATGCGGTTAGGTGATGCAGAGAGGTCCTAACTACAAAAAGGAAAAAGAGTAGATGATAAGACAGGACCCCGAGGAACACCATGGTTGATACAATACGACGGGGAAGTCGAACCCATGCGGGTCCGACCCCGGGCGGGCCCGTGCTGACTCATGGTCAGTAACGCTAATCACTGCACCACAAAGGCCCGTGTGTAATTACCTATTTGTACTGCACGGAGAGAGAGTTTTGCGTGTGTGTGTGTGTGTGTGTGTGTGTGATAAGTATTTGTGTGTTAGAGGGAGAAAGTGTTACACACTCTGAAGAAGGTATCTGCCCAAGCCATAACGTTAGAAAGATTTAACCCAGTCACAAAAAAAGGCGAAATTCAGTGGGGTATTCATCAAGCATGACAGACCAAGCGAAGAGACGGAGAAACACAAGTGTGTGAAAGACTTTGGGGTCAACATTGTCCCTGACTTGCCCTCAGAGTCCCATCTCAGGCGAATACTTAAGGAGACCAACTGCCTGCTGGTAAATACTAGCTCTTAGATAAGAAAACATTCAGTAAGCTGTTCACATCATACACAAGGTCAAAACTAGAACATGCTTCCCAAGTCTGTTCACCGTACCTAAAGAAGCACGACGAACTGATTAAGTCCAGAGTGCAAAAATGATGGTACCAGAATTAAGCGAGCTGATTTGCAGGGAAAGGCTTTGAATTTATCCACTTTGGAAGAAAGAAGAGTGGGGGATGACTTGAACACAATCTTTTAAGTTTTTATAACAAAGTGATAACGCAGGCAGTGAACAGTTCTTCGAGAGATGTTGGGATAGAACAAGAAGACATAACATGAAATTAAGCAACAAACTTATCAAATAAGATGTGAGGAACTACTCGTACAGTATGCAAATGGCGGATGAATGAAACAGATTGACAAAAGACATGGTTAGTGTAGTCAGTAGACAGGAATTGAAAAAGCTGTATTATAACGAATATTCTAAAGACGGGGCCTCACGAGTGTAAAGCTCCCTCCCCGCACGGTTCAAATAGGTAATCACATAGAAATCACGGTACATTAATAGCTGTGAGTTTTCTCAGTAACGTCCTGTCTTTTACACAGTGATAACGACTCCATCACCGTCTCATGTAAACAACATCCGTCGTTCCTCGGAAGAATGAGTTCCTTGTTCATTAATCTCTCTCTCTCTCTCTCTCTGTCTCTCTCTCTCTCTCTCTCTCTCTCTCTCTGCTCTTACCACACTGATTTTAGGGTTCCATATTTTTTCCTCTATCATAAACAGCCTCGAAGGGACCCAGTGGTCTGTTGCTGTTTGAATTCCTTTGTATTACCAATGATCACGTTCCATCGTCTCTCTGGTCACTGAAGCCTGCATTACAGAGCGGCCGCAGCGAAAATATCCAAGAAGAATGACCCCCATTGATCTGTAATGTCATCATCCAGACAAAGAAAATTTCTGAAGTCTTCAGATTTCAAAATCAAGGTCTTTAAAAATCCTCAGATTCCATAATCAAGGGCTTTAAAAGTCCCCAGATTTCATGCTTCAGAAAATTTCAGACTTAAGAAAGTCTTTTAAAGTCCTCATATTTCATATTAAGAGGGGTCCTTAAAAGACTTCAGATTTGATAATTATAGTCAATAGACGTCCGCAGATTTCATGATTAAGGTCTTTAAAAACCTTCAGGTTTTTTATTCAAGAAAGTATTCAAAAGTAGAAAGATTTCATATATAAGGTCTTTAAAAGTCCTCAGTTTCATGATTAAGAAGGATCTTAAAAGTCCTCAGATTTCATAGAAAATTTAAAAGTCCTCAGATTTAACAATTAAAGTCTTTTATAAAAAATCAAGATGAAACAGATCTTTGACAGCTTTCAAATATTAAGGTTAAGAGGGTCTCTGAGAGTCACTCATTATAATGATGGCAAAACGCCTCTGAATGTTCACAAACATCAAAATTCCTCGCACGGAACATGAGCGACCTGATAAGCCGGTATTGCTGATGTTTTTGCCGTGTTGCTATCATGTGTGCCGGGATTAATTAGCATGTGTCAAGTGGTTTGGTCTGTTGGTGGTGTGTCAGGCCCGCTCAGGTCACGACCCAACACACACCACAAATTCTTGGTTAATGAAGGCTAGTATCACTGTGATAAAGGGGGAACGGGGCGCACAACCATATACTGTACATTCACATAGTCGCGCTCAGGCATACATACACACACATACACACACACACACACACACACACACACAACTTAGGTTTGTGTGTGTGTGTGTGTGTGTGTGTGTGTGTGTGTGCACATGAATGAAGACACGGTATATATACAAGCTGAAGGGGCGGAGAAAGTGAAACGTATAACTTTCTTCCCGTTATAAACAAACGGTAACCACACATGCAAACACACACACACACACACACACACACACACACACACACACACACACACACACACACACACTCACATACTCACACACACATACACACACACACAAACAAACACAGGAGTGAAAAATTCTCTTCCCGTAATACATAAATAGTAATTACACACACATCATCATACAAGTTTTAATATATATTCATACAAAGGAACAAATATACCCACAAAAAACACCTACAAGCGTATATGAAAAATGAATTAAGAACACACACACATACACGAACAAGTTCTTTAGCTGCAGCAGATGAACATGGCTGGTACATAACAAGCAAATATATCTCACCCACGAGACAGCCTCACAAGCAGTAATAGGACGACTCGCCTGATTATTTTCAAAACCAGAGTAAGTGAGTATCCCCTGACGAAGGGCAAACAAACAGCTGTAGCCCCCTGGGAAGCCTCCCACGGGCGCGCCCAGCTGGCCCGTGCTGACCAATCAGTGGGTGGCGTTAATTGCGGGTGTCTGGCTGGCCACCAGCGGGCGGGTAACATGACTCATTATCGCGTCATGCTTGCCCCTCTCCGTCGGCCTTGAGTCGCCGAGGCTTCTTCCTGCGACCTGAGGTGATGCGTCAGCCCGTCTTGATAGAGGAATTATCTGGGTACTGGTCTGAATGACATGTACTGAGTGACAAGTCCTGATGGATATACACATACATGTGACACTGTCCCGCCCATCCTAGTGTGCACTGTTACAGGATTGCGTTCTCTTTTACAATGCCTTACGCTATTACGATATCCTTACCTACTACAGAAAACCTACATTGCATTTATGATGTTATCCGATAGATCGTCATCTGCCTCTCAAAAACTTGCGGCTACAGGTCACTACCCTTACGACAGATGTTCTCATGACATTAAGAGTAATGAACACAATACCAGATGTAAGATAAAACCTGCACGCAATGGAAGACGTCCCTGGATCTTTAGCGCCACCGCTCACAGGATGGGCTGGAGTGCGTTATGAATTCGCTGCTCCCGGGACAGAAATAGAACTTTTGTGTCCGGGTCACCATAAGCCCGTAGTGAGACACAATTGGTCACAGCACACCATCTGCGTGTTGCAAGGTGCTGCTCACTTCTACCCTTTCAAAGAAAAAGACGGACTGACAAATGCAACTGAGTCTCGAGGATTTTGCGCTTTCTGCCATCAAATGTGTGAGCACCCTTCGTGTGTGGTCACACCACCAAAAGAAATATGGCCATGTGTGATGAACTAATATATACACATGTGTGTACATGCAGAAATGAATGGTGCCATTAAAGGCTAAAGCCAGAGGATATAAGACCTGAATTTTTCACCGATACTTTCTTTATCAAAGACCATAAATGGATGTTTACTTAGTGATAAAAGTGTAAACTGAAAGGAAATGCAGAGTGTACTAACTTCTCGTTTAACCAGAACGATGAACGGTACTATCAGTCATTATCAATCATCAAAATAGTCCCAGCTCTTCACTAAAATAATTCTTGCCTTCTCCAAAGCGCGAGAAAAAATATGGAATCCAAATCTAAAAAGATGTAAGATATGAATTATCGAATTTCTGATTTATTAGACATTATAAGAGACAGTTTCAACTTGTAGTTGACTACTCTGTGGTGGGACTCAAAGTTCCACACGACGGCTGAGTTACTTTTATGTTCCTTAATTTCTCATGAAAGACGCGTATACCATGATGGTGAGGACACTGGCGAGTGGAGGAGGAGGCACAAAATAGAGGAGATTAAAATCGGGTAACAGCAAGGAAAGAAATTAAGATTAGACATGGGACAGTAAAGTGCAAAAGAAGAGAGGGTGAAAAGGAGGAAAGTGAGATAGAAATGGTAGGAGAGGCGGTGACAACTGAGAGAGTGGTATCTGAAAAGGATGAAAAGGGAACTATAGAGTGTGAGGGGGGGGAGGGGCATATAGAGAAGGAGAAATGGTGAGGGAGGCGTAGGACATGGTCCGAGTGACCAGGAAATAGAAAGAACTGGCTTCCCCCTAAAGTTACTTACCCACTGACCCCCAGTGAAGGGAAACGTACTTACATTATGCCAGAAGAGAAAGCTACTTGCGTTATGTCAGTATGTCAAGTCTCTTCCCCGTGAATAATTTACAAGACTCAGCTAGTGGGTCAGTGTGTTGGTCAGGTAACAGGATATAGGGGCAGAAACAACAAAATTTTCAACTGACATGGAATATATACAAATACCAGAGTAATACTTGTTACTTAAATTGTCAAATATGCGATGGTACGATAATGACTGGTGTTACCGGCCTCTGCCTGCTTGAGGTTACACCACAGATGAAAAGTCACCCTTGGCAAGGCTATATCATTGGGAGTACAATCTTGTCTCAGAACTTCTCTTCTTAAAAGGAGTTTACATTTACCTGCCACTGAAGTAGCGCAGCTAGGGCCGCAGAAGCCTTTATAAATAATACCAAAACTCTTTCACAGAAACTGGTCTTAGGGAAAGTATATATATAAATCATAGATCATAATGGCTGATCAAACATGGTAAAGGCAGAACAAACGTGACATATTCAAAACTGTTTTAGGGCTCATCCATCTTGGTGGGGATAATGATGAGCACTACTTAACCACCATAGTGCAGAAATCAACATGGTGAATACATGGCTAGTACATGGTGTAGATATACACCACTTCAGTATTACTCAGCCAACATGGTGTATGTACGTAATTCATTTTCCACCAGCTTTGCTCAGAGGAGGAAAAAAAAAAAGTAATTGCATTCAGGCCAGCTCAGGTCTGGCGTCGAGTATCATTAGCTCGGCATGTTTATGATTAGCTGACAATTTAAAGTCAATTAAGTGGAACGCTCCTCGCACAGCACGACCCTGACCCGCCGCTGGCACCGCTAACATCAGCTAGCCCCTCAGCACACACTCACACGACGCCTCCAACTTTTTAACACTTGACAGGCTTGCATGATGGCGCCCTCTAGACCTACTCTGCCCACCTTCCTTGATGATATGTGATGAAAACCATCAGTGACAATAAGAAATGCACTACTCTATGCACGCAGGTGGATGAAATCTTGTGTTGTCCCTTCGCCGTGGGCAATCAGTTCGTTTAATACATTCCACGGGAGCAAAACCAAGCATGGGGCGTCGCATGACGAAGCCGACAACATGATACATTCCTTTTCGGTCACTGAAAAGCAATGAACTTTAAATCACGCACGGAATGTGAATTAACTATCTTTACAAATTCAGTAATATTTGTAATGAATTTTCGAAGATCTATTTGACAAGCTTAATTTTCATTGTGTGCCCACCAGCGTATAGACTGTCCGAGGAAGCGAACACAGACCAGCAGTAACGCCCTTGCATCTTGATCTGTTCTCTGGCGTCATGTACAGGAATCTCTGGAGTGTTGCTTTGCATTCATCCCGGTAGTTCAGACCCTCGGTTCATGGCCCCCGCTCGAGCACCACCTTTTCCATTCATCTTGGCTTCCACTGATGCGCGACACATGGCGTCGTGGTTACCGACCGCATCACTAGCACCGCACTCTTCCCTATACTGCCTTGGATTCATACACTCGATGCATTTAGGTTGTCCGCCTTGACTTCTCTTTGCCGCCATATCTTTACGACCTCGGGTAATTAGGAGATATGACTTTTTTTATCGAGTTTATTGCCTTTACGTAACCGTCCGCTAATTTATCTCTAAAGCAGTCAAGTAACTCACAGTATAATTAGTGTGGATGGGGAGTTTGACACCAGTGTTGCTACCAGATCCTTGTCCCTTAAATCAGGCAGAGTGGCAAGGCATTTTGGTCACTTAAATGATTACAGAGGAAGCAATTACCAATTTCACGCTTAATGTAATGGAAACAGATCCTGTCAACGCCTGTATCGCACGTGAGTGGAGGCAGATGCTGTGCACTGGGGAGGCGAGAATAACCCAGTGAGAAGCATAGCTGTGTAGGCAGATACGAGATGTCCGGTTAATCTATCCTCGGTGAATTATGTTCGTGATACGCATATAAACATTCTAATGAACTGTGCAACATAACCTGATAACTCTGTACAGTAGAACGCTTCTTCAGGTACAGCGGAGACAGTTTCGTCTCTCATATGAAGGAAACTACGGTGAAGGATAGGCTTACAGATACATCTTTTAATTGAAAGAAATGCAGTTCATGAAAGAGTGCTGCATAGGAACGAATTCCACGTTCATAATGAACACAAAACCGACGAAGCTGTTGGATTAGAAACAATGCCGTGATGGTGCTAAGACGCGCAGTCTAAGAAGTTACCAACAGACAAGAACTGAGATGGAAAGGAGAAAAAATATAGTATAGGAACCAATTGCAAAGTGTACATTTGCCAGAATCCAAAATTCGGTTACGAGGAAAGACTTGGATATTACTTGGTACTTACGGCTAATTACATACAGTGATCACTAGGCGACCTACTCGTTACTAGTAAACGGACTCTTCTAAGCTGAAATATGTGTACCACGTGAGTCTTCATTTTTCCATACAAGTCTAAGAAAGTTGTTACACATAACCTCTTTCTCTGAACCCATTATGATTACCTTTTCCAGCGTTTTACACAGACACTGGTCAGGAGTTCACTGCATTATCGTGATCTTCTCTAAACGATATATATATATATATATATATATATATATATATATATATATATATATATCAGTTGACATTATATGAATTTTCAGAACATCCACTGGTTAAAATTAGATAAGAATATGTTTTCCGCTCATCCTTTCCCACATTTCATCACCCGTCTATCAGACCACCTTTGGAATACATCTGGGTTCCCATACACACTAACAGAATCCTCATCATCCTTTACTTATCTCATGACCTTGGTATCATCTACAAACAAATCAAGCATATTTTAAGTTCTCCTGGCGAGCCATTTCCAAAGATCAAAAACCAATGATCCCACGACCGAGCCCCGTGGTACACCACGACTGACCCCAAACAATTATGGCAATATAACTTTATTTTTCCAATCTATGTGTGTCTGTTTGTGTGCATGTGTGAATGTGCGTATAATGACCACTGTTGCCGCTGGTGTATTTGCCACGACTCCTGGCCTGCTCTCTTACCCCTGCTACGTAATATGACCCCAAATGTGTGTGTGCGCACCGTAAGCACTGGTTTATGTAACGACTCTGTTAACGCGTGTGCCGTTCGTTCTGACCCTGATATCTCAAGAACCTAGGCTCATGTAATGTTACTGAAGGTTTGCGTCATGACACCAGTGTGTGTGTGTGTGTGTGTGTGTGTTAAAACGGGGCAACACGGGTGTAAAACTTTCTCATTAAAACATACCTTGTATGTATGTATTATGCCTTTATTCCTATGTATGTATGAACACACGCACCTTAGCCTAAATCGGGTATTCATTAATCGACCAGATCCTAATGGGGAAAATAAACACTTGATTTGGGATTAGGCCAATTGCCATAGACAGGATTCGAATCCACACGGGTCCGATCCCGGGCTGGTCCAAGGTGACTCATGGTCAGTAACGTTAGTGTGTGCCATAAACGGTGGCGTATGTAATTCAACCCTTGGTAAGTACTGTGACCTTTGATGTGCGTACATACCATAACCCTTAGAAAGCGTCTTGCATGAGTAGTGTTTACTGTTACGCACAACGCATTTCTCACTGTGCGCTGTGGTCTCTTGGTCCGTGCAGTGACGTCTTCATGCATGTGTATTGCGTCTTTCCCTGGTATGACCCATGGCATGCATCGTGAGTCTCTTGTTCTTGGCCCGAGTACCGTTCCCCTAAGGCTGATCATATCACTCATCCCTTTCCGCTCCGTGACCCCCGGTATGTGAGTAACCCCGCGATGTGTGCAGAGTGATTCCGTTTCTGACCCGTGAGCACCAATGTGGTGTGCACTGTGAAACGTGGTGCATTCTTAGAGCAACTTTTACTATTAATACCATGACCGCTCTGTGTGTGTGTGTGTGTGTGTGTGTCCCATGGTGTAGCACCTGGTAAGTGTACTGTGTTCCTGGCTTGTGTAAAGTGACCTCTGTTTGCTATGTGGCATCAATCCCCAATAGCAATGGGCAGTTCTCATAACCTCGAACCGCCGCTTTTTTCAACCTCCTCTGAATGGTCAGCAGGGAAGGCTCCCTGGTGTAGTGGTTAGCTTTGCTGACCATGACGCACTCACGGGACGCCCGTGGTCGAACGCATAGACTCGAATCCTGGTTGCGGTAGTCAGTCCACAGCCAACCCAGCTGTTCAACCTCCACTAAGGGTTGGTCGATAAGTTGGCTACCAGGCTTGGTCATTCAGTTTCCCGTGAAGTCTCAGCAAACACCAGGAAACAGTATCAGATCCTCCACCCATGTGTCACCAAATTAAGAACATCATGAGTTGTGGTCAATCAGTTTATGGATATGACGAGTCTATCACGCCAGAAGGAGGACACAGAACACACGTTAGGTAAAATAAGTTACACGAACGATGGGTCCAGTTGCAAGCAGCATTCGTGATGATAGACATTTAGTTTTTAGCTAAAGTGACCTCAAAAATTTCGTATTGTTTCTACTGCCAAGATATTGTTACAGAAATAAAAATCTCATGTGGTCGCAGTCATGAGCTTGGAAGAATCCTTAAAATCGTCTGCTTAAGTTTCCATATTTCTTATTCGCCGGAAAGTGAAGGAAACTATAAACAAAATACTGTAAAATGAAATAGGAATTAATAAGCATATGCGAACCAAATTGTGTGATTAGGAAAATATCATTAATGACGGTGAAATGCCTCTTGAATATAATGACATGGATAGTCCAAAAGGTCAAGCGATTTTCAAGTCAGCTAATGTAACATATTTCATCACAGCTCACGCCCGTTATCCCTGGTAATCCAAAGTGTGTTACAGTGCAACACTGTAGGTGACACCTGTGGTCACACCTGGTGACCGAGAGCTATTAAATTCTATTGGCACACTTGTGTACGTGCATATGCGTCCAAGTGTAGTAATTATAGTAATAATGATGAACGGTCTATTGAATCAAACGCGGCCAAATTGGGAAGGGAAATGCATACACTAAATAGGAGTAAACAAAAAATATTAAACAGTTAACAGGAACTGGAATGGGGATATTCTTGTAGTAGTCTGTGCGAGCTCGTATGGACTTGATGCGGTTGTGGTGCTGAAGAGCAACCTGGGGATGAGGGATATTATTAAGCAGGAGTTGATGGTGGCGGTAATGGTGTATGTGTGTGTGTGTGTGTGTGTGTGTGTGTGTGTGTGTGTGTATGTGTGTGTGTTTAATTACCCATCTATAATTAATTATCTATTCGTACTGCACGTGGAGGCAGTTTTACACTCGTGTGGCCATAGCTCTTAAGCAGTCTTGACTCTCATACAACTTTGTACATTTCTGTGTGCTGTCTGCATTAAACATGTCTTCAGTCTTTTTATTCCATTCATCCATCACCCTTAAACTATGATATACTTCCTTTCATCTTTATTTACTGTTTTTTTTTTCTTTTTTTTAATTTCATGTTATGTCCTCTTGGTTGCTTTACCCCTGCATCTCCCGAAAAACTGTCCACTGTCTACTTCATCGATCGGTTGTAAAAATTCAAATGTTTTAATCAAATCACCCCTCGCCCTTCTCTTTTCTAAGCTGAGTAAATATGGAGCTTCCAGCCTCTCCCTGTAATTCAACTTTCTTGATTCCAGTACCATCTTTGTTGCTCTCCTCTGGACCTTCTCTATCAGTTACTTGTGTTTCTTTAGGCCTGGTGACCAAACCTGAGAAGCGTATTCTAATTTTGGTGCTATTTATGATATTAACTGCTTGCTTAGTAATTTCCTATCCTTGCACTTGAATGGTATTCTGATATTTGCTAGAAGACAGCTGGTCTTCTTAACTTTTCTCCCAAAGATGGGACTCTGGCGACAAGGTAGGAACAATGTCAACTCCCAAGTCTTTCGTACTCAGATTTCTGCAGCTTGTATCCTGGTAGATGATAGCCATATCGAGGCCTTCTTCCACTATGACCCATCCTCATTACGTTACATTTACTCGGGCTGAACTTCATCAACCAAGTCTCAAACCAACTCTGGAGTTTATCAAGTCTCTTTTAAGTTGATGCAATCCTCCTCGCTTTTTACTTCTTTCATGACCTTTGCATCATCCGCAAATATATTTATATACGAGTCCATACCTTCAAGCAAATCATTTACAGAGATCAAGAGTAACTGTCCTAGAGCAGAGCCCAGTGGAACATCACTGGTGACTTCGATCAATCTGGAAATGCTACCCTTACATGTTTCCTCTGTTCCCCCCTGTTCAGATACTCTTTAGTCCAACGAAGAAGTTTCCTCTCTGTTCGTGCCTGGTGATCCCGCTTCTTAATCAGCCTCCTATATGGTAAAATCTAAAATATTTTCTAGTAGGCCAGACACAAACAATCCATCCAACTTTCCATTTTGTCTAAGACAAGGCTCACACTCTTGTAGGTAGCTAAGAGGTTTGTTACCATGACATCCTCTCCCTAAAACGGTGCTGTTTCTCACTTAGGTAATTTCTCAAGAGAAAGTCATTCATTTGCTTTCCAATTCTCTTTCCCAGATCCTTACAAATCACACTCGTCAGTGATACCGATCTGCAGTTCAGCGCCTGTTCTTATTCCCTTCTTTTAGACTGGTATGACGTTCGCCCTTTTGCACTCCCTTGACACTTTGCCTTCCTCCTGCGACGTCTTGGACAGTATTTCAAGTAGTTTGTTTAGTGTATATGCACATATCATCAGCAAATGTGGTGAATTTCATGAGGACCATGAGCTTGTAAAGGTCAATAACTTCTAGTATTTTGTTAGTCTTTCTTGACCATAACACATTCACGGGACGCCCAGGGTCGAGCGCATAGGTTCGAATCTCTGTTGCGGCAGTCGGTCCACAGTTCACCCAGTTGTTCATCCACCCCGATAGAATGGTTACCTGGCTCAGGCTAGGGTATACAATACATATAGCGTTACAGGGATGGCCTTGATTAGGGCCTTAGCTGCCCATGCCGTCTCAGCTAACATAAAAGAAATGGACATCCTCTTACGTCCTAATTATAACCACCAAATTTTCTCTTCTCCTTTATCGCTGAAACTGCGTCTGGCAACGCCATAGCCTCCAATACTCCTTTAACGATTTTTTTTTCTTTTCTTTCCTCTCTTCCTCTGTATCTGTTGGATGATCTTCATTCAGTCCAAAAATAATTAAAGATTTTCCTCTGTCAACTTTCTGGTTTATAAAACTTGCTGTTTTTGGTTCCACCCACTTTATTGTTAAGTCCAGTAATATATTTCCTGAATCCTAGTGACTAGGCTATCTCTATACCCTTGCTTTTTGCTAGCAAGCTCAGCACTCAGCTGAACTTATCACCTACTAGACCATACATAATGCCGATTACTCTGCCTTTATCAGCTCATAACATTCTATCTTAAATTTCGCCTGGGCATCCCTATCATAATGTCCCCAGGTTTATGTGCCAATTTACCAGCTTCACTACACGATGAACGAGAGCTGCTGTTTAACCCAAAAGCTGCCTCCCACACTCGGCCTCAAACCAGAACAGATAAGCAATGGCTGTTATTGCTCCTACTGGGAATCTGCTGAAGTTTTCCTTCAGAGTTAAGTGTTTTCGTATCAGACAACTACGTTTACGAGGTAATGTTGTTTCCATACATGCACACAAACAGATATCCCTGCAGCAGTCACCTGTTATTTTGTCCATACCATTTGTATAATTTGAGCCCAACATTTAACAACACATGTCTGGACAGCAGCCCATAACAACTCTTCCCAGTTCGACATATGTCCTCATCTACGCCACAGATAGCTTGGTTTGTCGCTTTCTTACATCAAGAGCTTTTCAGCAATACTTTATTTTTCA
The DNA here is from genome assembly GCA_038088735.1 of Panulirus argus. Classification (NCBI taxonomy): domain Eukaryota; kingdom Metazoa; phylum Arthropoda; class Malacostraca; order Decapoda; family Palinuridae; genus Panulirus; species Panulirus argus. Next base: position 1,008 of record JAYMFT010089932.1, on the reverse strand, counting down.
GACTATCACGTAATCTCTATATCTCTATGTTCATCACTCCCTTATTTCTGTTTTACGTCTCTCAGTCACAATATGTCCACCTGAAGCGTACCTCTTTTACCCGAATGTGTTTGCTTACTATCATGTCAGTGGCTCCGGTCATGGATGGGGCTTTCTTTCTTTAGATAAAAAATGAAATGGGGGGGGGGAGTAAGGAAAATGGAAGTCAACCGAATGGTTCAGGAAGAATATGAAGAGAAAAAAGTAAAGTGAAAAAGACAGGTGTAAGAACAGCCGTGGAGCTCCCCTACACAGGGGAGAGAGCTCAGTGTGTCCAGCCTTGGTGTAGCGATTAGCGTTGGTGACCATAATTCACGTAAAGGGCCCGGCCAGGTTTCAAATTCTAAGCTAGGCATTTGGCGCAGAGCCAACCTAGCTGTTCATCCTCCTTTATCGCTGATCGATAAATGGGTACCTGGCTTAGGCTGGGGTATATATTTACTTATCTGTAATTACTCCAGGACCACTCTCTATGAAAGAGTCCTTGTAATACCCAGGATTTCTTTTCAGAAGCTCCTACAGCCTAAGGCTGCTCTACTTCCAACACTGGGAAATGTGGACTCCTTTCAAGTGAGAAGTTCTTTGGCGAGACTGTACTTCTAATGATACAACCTCACCAAGGGTAACTTTTCAATCATGGCATAAACTTTTGTAACCGGAGTTCGATAACATCCACTGATATATATATATATATATTTATTTATTTATTTATTAATTTATTTATATATTTATTATACTTGATCGCTGTTTCCCGCGTCAGCGAGGTAGCGCCAGGAAACAGACGAAGAAAGACACGTCCACTCATATACACACATATATACATACATGCACATATATGTACACATATATGTACAATACATACATACCCATACCAATGTATACATGTATACATACTGTAGAGATGAAAATCACACTAGTCCGTGATGGCAGTAATGAAGGTTAAATCGCACTTCAGTAGGAGTTCATAGA
>JAYMFT010089921.1:0-14057 GCA_038088735.1 Panulirus argus | reverse complement strand
CTACATATGACTCCCCAAAATCTTTCAGAGATGGTGACCAGACATTAGTAAGATAGGAAAGAATATCACCAGTGGATCTCACCTTACGGAAGCCATCCTGATGATCAGAGAGAAGATTGTGATTTTCGAGGTGTTTAAGGATATGGAAGTTGAGGAGTGATTCATAGACTTCGGAAATGGTAAATATCAAAGCAATTGGACGATAGTTAGAGGGGTGAGAACGGTCACCCTTCTTTGGGATAGGATATATCAAAGCATGATTCCAAGAAGGGAAAGTTTTTGTTTTTAAGCAGAAACGGAATAGACGAGCAAGCACAGATGCAAGTTCAGAGGCACACTCTTTCAGTACACGCGGATGGATGCTATCATGACCATAAGCCTTGTTTGTGTCCAGAGAAAGAAGCGCTTTTCGCACAGTATGAAAAGAGGTTACAGGGAGAGTCATAGGATTAGTAAAAGGAGCATCAGGGGGTGAAGGAATTTTAGAGTCATCCAAGGTGGAGTTAAAGGAGAAACGGGAGCCAAAGAGTGTTACCTTGTCAGCGGGAGTAACAGCTATAGTACCGTCAGGACGGAAAAGTGAGGGAAAGGTAGAGGGACAGAAGTTGTTATAGATGCCCTTAGCTAATGACCAGAAAGATCTTTCCGTGGATTGTGAGGAGAGGCTATCGCACTTCCTTTGAATAAAGAACGCTTCGCCTCAAGGATAACGCGCTTGCATCGATTACGGGCAGTGACAGAAGCTGAATGGGAGCCAGAGGTATGAGAGTTTTTCTAAGCCTGATTTGCCTGATCCCTTGTCTGAATGACCTTAGAGCAGGAACGGTTGAACCATGGATTGGATGAAGAAGTAGTATTGGAGGAAGAGGGGGTAAATACTTCCATTCCCGCAAGAATAACCTCTGCTATGCGTTTTTGGCGGAGACAGAAGCATCACCACATAAGAGACAATAATTTACCCAGGGAAAGTCAGAAAAAACTTGTCAATTATTCCAGTCAGCTTTGTTCAGGTGCCAGTATTTACGCTTAGAAGGGGCTTCTGGAGGGGAAGGTGCCGTTAGAATAGATAAATTTATGAGAATATGATCAAATGAACCAATTGGGGGCGAGATTGTGTATTTACAGCGAGATGGACTAGAGGTGAAAAAACAATTCCAGAATATTAGGAGAGTGGTCATAGCAGTCAAGTATATGGGTAGGGTGGGAGATAATTTGCTCTAAATCAGTGAGAATGGAGAATGTGAGGGCTTCGATCCCTCCACCACCCGTATAGGAGGAATTCAACCATTCCCTATGGTGAACGTTGAGATTCCCGAGTTAGAGGATCTCAGCTTGCGGGTGAGAGGATGTCACAGTCTCATGGCAAGAGTTTAGATAGTCGAAGAAGGATTTGAAATTTGTAGAATTAGGAAAGCAGTAGGCGAAACAGAGGACAAGTGTGGTTGTAGGGAGACACACTTGAACCACATAACATCTGGAGACTCAAGGTTCTTCTTAGGGAGGTCGAACCTGGATTCCATAGACATTTCTAATCCCGCCTTCGTTGTGAGGGAGGTAAAGCCTGGAGTCCACAGGCATTCCAGTCACTTCTCTCTTGTTATGGAACAAAGTCCAGATTCTAAAAGCTTTCATTTCCGCTTCCTAGTGAAGAAGCAAGAGTATGGAGTCCAGAGACATTCCAGTCCTGTTTTCCGTGTAAGGGAGGCATATTCTGGAGTCCAATACATTCCAGATCCGTCTTCCTTGTGAAGGAGGCAAAGTCTGGAGTCCAGAGAGATTCCAGTCCCCTCCTCCTGGTAAGTGAGGGAATCCAGGTAAAACTCCACTCCCGTCTTCCTTGTGAGGGAGGGAATCCAGAGATATTCCAGTCCCACCGTCCTATTGAAGGAGGTAGAGACTGGAGTCCGGAGACACTCCAATCCTGGGAATCTAGAGACATTTTAGAATCCTTCGTCCTCATGAGAGAGGCGGAGCCTGGAATCCCGAGACATTCCAGTCCCGTTTTCCTTGTGAGGGAAGGAGTTCAGCGACATTCTAGTCCCGCATTCCTCATGAGGGAGCCAGAGCCTGGAGTCCACAGACATTGTTTCCTGCAGTTAACAACGTTCCAGGCCTTTCATCAGCTGTAGCGTGGCACTCCATGTATCCCACGATACAGTTTGGGTGTCGCTAGCCTCTGGCTCTGAACAGTATAGTAGGCGAGGACTGGTGGCAGGAACAGCTCACGATGTCTTGTTAATGGTCGATTTCTGAATTCGGTGAGATGTCTCATCATTTTGCCGTCGGCGAACCTATCTTGAAGACAAGACTTAATGGAGGTCAGGCGAAGTTCTGTAAATCATTGAATCACTTTCAGTTTACTAACAAACTGTATCTAATCTAGATTTTTTTGTATCATTAGAATCTCCGTGGTTAGGCTCCTATGATATGTGAAGATATTTCTAGTTATAGACGGGATTCTCCATGTAAAAGCATGAACAAAATCGTGGTACAACACTGACAATACAATGTTACACACCTCCCACCCTCCCAACAACACAAACTGCATGATGATATAAATACAGTTGCTTCCATACGAACAAATTGTTGATACAACGGCAACACAGTGTTAGACGCGTTCCAAGCTTCACACAACACAAATCTGAGTCATAAGGGGTAGCGAATGTTAGCATCAATCTTCATCTGTCTCAGTCCAAGAACTCATTAAATCTTATCTAACCATTTTCTTTTCAGCCTAATGCACGCTCGAGCGTTTCGTGGGCACATCTTTCCGTGTTTATAACACTGACATTGCTCGCATTTACGACTTGCATGAGACTTCCTCAGGCTCGGGAAAGTTTGCAGAAACTGCAACCTATAATGTTCCTCACCTCTTCCAACTGGCTTTATTTTCCCTTGGCCACGGGAGGTGCTGGACCTCTTGTCAACGTGACTACTAGCTCCTGCAAGTGGATGTTGGGGCCTTGGGAGGTGCTAGATCTATGGTCCACTTGCTTACTGACTCTTGTAGGTGGATAATGAGACCACGATAGTTTCTGGACCTGTGGCCCACATCACTATTGATTCCAGCAGGCGGACCGGCACCTTACTGAGGAGACATCCAGCCACCCAGTAGTAGGAGTCCTGATGAGTGGAAAGTCATGGTCAATCGGCCTCTGGTCGGTCAGCGAGAGACCTCCTTTACACCAGCACCTGACCCCGTCAGTTATTCTAGCCTCAGCCTCTCAGGTGACTACAGTGTTGGGGATAAGCAGGAGGACATGTGTTGCCCTTACTGATGGTCATGGACAGGGAGAGAGAGAGGGGGAAAGAGAGAGAGAGAGAGAGAGAGAGAGAGAGGGAGGGAGGGAGTGAGGGCGAGAGAGAGTGAGAGAGAGAGAGAGAGGGAGGGGGGAAGATAGAGAGTACTGATGGCTGGTGTGTCTGACACTCGTCGGAAGGTTTGCTTCTCATTAGCGCCCTCGGAGCCAGCGCACACACACACACGCTCCCCGACACTGGAGGATCAAACAGCAGTAATTACCCAAGACGCGACGACGGACGGACAAAAGAACTGCCATAAACATTTCAGGCGGGCACACCGCTCTATGGATCGTGTTGACTTAGGATGCTGCAGGTTTACATCCAGGTCGTCTTCACGGCCGTCCGTCTCTTGTGGATCCCTCGCGTCCCTCTGCTAGCCAGTTCTCGTATGTGTTTCTTGTGCTTCAACAGATGACGCGTAGTGTGCTGCAGAGCCAGCAGCCCGAGACTCCATTCTTGTGCTGGCGACTGCGGCAGCTCGGGTGAATGGTTGTGAGGGTGTGCTGGAAGTCCAGGGTGGCAGGCAGAGTTCCCTGTTTGTTCAGCAATAATCAGATTGCAGGACGCGAACAGCCGTACCCACGGCCATGACTCCTTTAGTCTCATGGGTCTGGGTATCCCCGGTTACGTAAGGGACTGGAAACACTGGGGGAACTCACGGTAAACAGTGAAATCTGCCCGTGGGTCTGGCCTTGTGAGACGGCCTGTGTGTGTGTGTGTGTGTGTGTGTGTATTTGTTTGCCGGTAAACATTTATGCCACTCGGCCTCTCGGCCACTCGGCCAACATCAGAGAACTGCCAGTCATCTCTGCCCAGGAGGAGCACCGACCCGGCCGTGTGGCGCTGCTGGACGGCACTCAAGGAAGACCGGCCGCGCGAGGACAGACATGAACCTGGCCGGTGATGCTCAGTACCTGTGCTGCACACGCGTGACGGCAGTTTCTATTATTCGTACGTTGTTAGCTCCGGTCACTGACATGAGCTCTAACCGAGGTCAGGCTTTTGATAAGTAAAGAGAATTAAAATGATGGAAAAGTAGAGAGACAATAGAAAAATATAAGTTTTAAAGGAAGTGGGAAAAATCTACCTTACAAAAGCGGGCAGTTTTTTTCCTGTTAAGAAAGACATGAAAAGGTGAGTTCCAAAGCTTAGCGGTGCAGGGAAAGAAATGAACATTACAATGGGTTTCACTCAGTTCCCAACGGCCACACAGTAGCCAAGGGTGTGGGTCACAGCTGGTATGTCTCACCCTCCTTGTGGGTCACAGACGGTACGTCTCATCCATCATTGGGTCAGAGCTAGTATGTCTCACCTATAACGTGGGTCACAGATGCTGTCTCACCGATTATACGGGTCACAGCTAGTATTGCTCACCTGTCATGTGGGTCACAGCTGGTATTGCTCACCCGACATGTGAATCATAGCTGGCATTTCTCGCCCGTCATATGGGTCACAGCTGGTATATCTCACCCTTCATGTGGGTCACAGTTGGCGCATCGCACCCGTCCTGGGAAGGAAAAACAGTTTCCACGTTCCATCTTTCATCAGTTGCAAAAGTTGGCCATCTGTTGCACCGGAAACATCAGTATCAAATTCAACTTTCCAGTGGATGTCCAGCAATCCACTTGACCTCAACCACTTGATGGATGTCCAGCGATCCTTTTTTTTTTTTATGTTGAAGGCTCCAGTCACGGACTAAAGTCCACATCAAGGCCGGGCCCTAATTGAAATATAAAGAGAATTAAGAAAGGGGGAAAAACAGATAGTGAAAGTATTTACAGATTTTTGAGAAAGTGAAAAACATGTCTCTTGAAATGAGCCAGGTCATAGTTATTGGGAAAGACATGAGAAGGAAGAGAGTTCCAAAGCTCCGACGTGTAGGGAAAGAAGCGGTTCTCAAAACAGCACACCCTGAGTTGCCAATGGCCACACAGTAATGTGACGCAGCAGCATGCCGAGTATTCCTTGGTCTAACTAGAGGGGGGAGCACACAAGCAGTCAGCTCTCGGGAGCAAAAGCCAAAGTAATACCTATAGAAAAGGAAGAGTGAACCAATATTGCGGCGTAGGGCAAGGAGGTTAATTTGAAGCCTTTGCATGTAATCTAGATACATATCTTACCATCACCAAAACATGTTACAAGTGTTGTGGGTACCGTTATACATTGTCCATTTCATTCAATGAAAAATTCGTGTTGGGCGCTTGCGCGTCAAATTTTGTCTGAACGTGGAGCCCCACCGCTACCCGCTGGTCCGAATTGCTGTTGAGAACTTGTGACGGAGCTCTGTGGCTGTGCATTCTAGTGCAACGTTGTGTTTGGAAGGGTTTATCTTAAAGGAAAAGATGCATCGGACGCCTACCTTGGTGTCAGTTTGGAGGAGGAGTGCAACGAAACCACAGTGTACGGACGGTGGGGATCAGTCAGCGGTTAAAAAGCCAAAAGTTAGAGGTAACACTAGGCAGCTCCCAAAGATACTCATCTTCAGTTCCGCTCTAAACAAGTTGACTGGATTTTCGTGGGTTATTCAAGAAAGGGACAGTTTTGTTGCATCATATTCCAGTAAACTGATGGCTGACATGAAATGTTTAGGTTGATACGAGTTTGTAGTTAGGCTTTGCGCTGTTTGTTCCTATAAAACGTGACCCGACTTAACTCGAACAATTTCCCGTAAAAGAATTACTGATAATTCAATATTACATCGATTTTCCAAATACTGAAGAAAAAAAGTCCTAAAAAGTGTTAGTTGAGTTTGATTACGAGATGCTCGGCAAACCACACAGCTAGTCAGACTGTCAGGAGCAGTGAAACTCTGCACCTGGCAGCCCAGACCAGAGAGTCTTTGAACTTTGAAGCTTTATATTAAATTTTGTGGTTCAGTCAAGCCTCATGAGAAGTGAAAGCCCAGAAAACTTTACTATTTGCTATCGATCCATTGTCCTGAGCGCAAAACTTTTATCTGAGACTGTCGTTCATAGATGAAAACTCGTGGCTTTAAAGGTGATGTAAACAGGAGCAAGTTTTAATGGAATGACCCTCCCAGGGCGCTGGCGATCTTATAGAATTTAATTCCTTGAGCACGACTGCACGACTTGGGTCGTACATTCATGCCAAAGGCTCCACTAGGAACGTAAGTTTTGATGATACTGAGCCAATATTGTTCCTCGATTATCTCTGGCGTTTGCCAGGCGGCTTGTTGTCCTCTTGCTGGATCATGTAACATATACTTTCCTGTCATCCCGCAGTCCTTCAGTATCATCTTAAATTACTAACCTCAAACTCAGATTTCAAGTCAACTGACATGCTATGGTTTCTCCGTAGTGTCTGCTGGTACCAGTCTGCAAACGCCTACGCATCACTGCTTAAGTATATAGCGTTATATTGTCTATATGATTGTCTGAATCACTTTCTCTGCATATCACCTTTTGTGTCATTCGCGTCTGGCAGCGCTATTCTCGATGTGATTATTTACATTTACGCTTACTAACAAACTCTCGCTACAGTTCATATTTTTTCTTGATATTGCAACCACTGCTAAGTCCTATATATATAATTAAAGTGTGAATGGCCTTAGTACTGTATTAAGGTTAACACACAAAGGTGTTCAGGGTATTTTTCTACTGGTTTTCATTATACGAAATTGACGGGCTGGCCGTAGTTAAGCACAAAACCCAATAACTAAGTAAATAACTAAGTATGGGCTGCCAGAAACCGCCGAGAGCAATAATGTGTGTGACGATTCGCAGTTGAATACAATGTTGGTTGGGTGTTTGTCGTTACCCACAACCTGGATGTTTTACGTCGAATGCTGATGGTACATTAAGTAAGCAGAGCCCGGAGACCTAGCAGTGCTGTTCAAATAGTGAACACAGACCGTGACTTCGAGTGCTGGCAATTGTAGATATCCTGTGACATCGACTGCGGGCTATATGTTGAGGTTAGACCCTGACATCGAGTGCTGACGATATAGAGAAGTGAGACCGTTAATGTTATATCCGAGAATGTTCTCAGCGCCTTGTGGGGTCAGCCATTTGGGTTTTGTTTTTGACAGCTTTTGGTTTCATTACTTCCCTGGCAAGTTTCTCCACTCTGCCTGCTGTTCCTGACCAGTAGACGGCAGCAATAAGGGGCCTTCCTGAGTACGACGGCACGACTTTCTAGCACGAGAGGAAGACCCTTGAGCCTTTGGCCTAATAACCTGGTCACAGCTATTGTAATATCCTCAAGGGTCTTACTGTCGTGATCAGTGGATAAATTACATATAAATGTTTAATATTCCTTTTTGAACACATTAACAGCCCTTATAACCATTATCTGTGATAACTAACGCTATGCAAGAAACAAAGATCACAAAGGAATGCCAGTGGGAAAGAAATCGAAAAACCTGTTTTGCTTTTTCGATTTTTGAAAGTGGTATTTGCTTATAGTTTTATTGAAATGAGATTTTGTAATGCATTTTAGGGGTTCGTTGTCTTTGGAGTGTTGTGCCAAGGCGTATTTGGAAAAATAGGACATATTAGCTCATAGTCACCTCTTACGAAATAATTTTTCCTTGTTCCACCATTATTCTTATTATCAGTTGACATATACACTTGTTATCAGTACTGTACATATGATGACCTGGTCAGTTATCACGCTGTCATATCCATGAGTTGTGCACTATTGACAGCACTCAATATTTGGTCAACTGGGGTGGGTCTCTGTGTGAATTTCTAGCATTTTACTAGACAGATGATTATACCGAGATGATACGAGAGGCGGGTTCGGGCATTGTGGGAACGTTGGCTTGCAACCACGGGGTCGAACGGAGAAGAAACGTCCTGTCTAGAAGACAGATCCAGGTTTATGCATCAGAACAATTCAAAAATTTACTTTAAAATAATTTTATTGAAATCAATATTTCGGTCGTTCTCTGACGAAAGGAAAAAACTAATGTTCATGACAAAATTGTGAGGTAAATGTAAACAAGACTAGGTAGAAGGCATCTTAAGTATGTTTATCTGTATATTATAGTTCACTCGCTTCAGTTTTTACTTTGCTGTTTATAGGTCTTTAAAGTCCCTTTTCTGTCTTGTTGATGCGCTATTTAGGTCTTTGCAGTAGCTGTGAGATTGCCGCTGTAATGGCTGAAGATTCTTTGAACGATGCAGAATTTCTCCGTTGATGAATGCTTCCCAGTTTGACCTACGAAATTCGTTTTGGTAACCCAGTCTACACTGATAAGCTGATTTTCAAGGAAAAAAAAATCTTTCGAATAATTTTAGTGGACTTTATCGCTGGTGCAGACATACATTGGAAGGTATTCCTGTAATCTGGTAACCTTCAAACCCAGGTGACTGCTTATCTGACCAAGTAGGGAGAGGTCCAGCACCAAGATAAGGTATCTATAAAGTCTTTCAAACCGGCAATTATTACAAAGAAATCCTTAGCAACAAAGGGAAGGATTACATAACTGTCATGCTTCACATGGACACAAGTCTTGTCCAGTTTCTATTGTTACGCTTTCACATTCTTATGTAAGTACGAGAACAAATACTTCGTAACTTGTGTTACCTTGGTTTTCCTGCCATCCCTTATGGCAAAAAACTCTTACAGTATACTTGGTCTGAACTTAAGCATAGTATTTTTTTACAGATCTTGAAGTAATTACGGATTACCTTGGATAGATGTGTGAAGCAATGTGTTGGATGCTACCTACAACTCATGGCACGGTTCGAATGACGGTCGTCTCTAACCCAAATATGCAACCACATAAGTTACCTCGATGTTTTGAAATTTTCCTATAGTCAAGTATATATGAGAAAAGTATTGACATAAGAGATGCTGTAATTAATACAGTCGGAAAATCAGTTACCATCTACTTCCATATGCATGAGCTGTAAGGCGAATATAGTTGGTTAGGTTGGAATATACCCTAGCAGTTTGATGAAGGGTTTTCTCAGGAATCACTTAGTCAACAGGAATGGAATGAGCATAATATACTACCAGACCAGAGTGGAATAAGTGAGGAAAATAGGAGGAAAGCCTCTGATCTGCTTACTTAGAGGAAAGATAAGGAGGACATGATAGCCAGTTATAAATTCTCATTCATGATAACGTCATTTCTGTGAAGATAATGCTGGCATCGCTGGAAAACGTATAATGTTCGAATGCGAAGATAGGAGGTTGCCTCGTAGGTGTAAAGTCCCGTCTCCCAGTATATACAAATGATAGAAAATATAATAGAAAATATATTTCCTTCCTGTCCTGCCTAAGGTTTAGAGCTACATGAACGGTGTCCATTCAGACTCACCAAAGATGCAGATCACACAAAGCTTCCAGCGACCATGACCTCCCGTACAGGTTATATTAAGATAATTGGGCAAGGTTCAGAAAAAATATGTATATGGAAATACTTGTGTTCGTATCGCTGTAGACGAATGAAACTAATCACTGTGTGATTACTATATGTGTTTTACGGAGAGAGAGTTTTACACTGTTGTGTGTGTGTGTGTCCCTGTATGGAAAGATTTGCCAAGAGTAGGCCTTGTATGGGGTCTTGTCAAGGACAGTCTGTTCTCGGGTGTCATTATAAGTCAGATATGTGTACCCGGGGTACCATTACTGGCACAGGACGGCCCGTGTGTAACTGCAGTGAGATGGGCTCCCCCCAGAAAAAAAAAAATGCTCAAGAGAAAGGCGTCGTACTTGAGCAACCGCCCTTGTTCATGTACATATCATGAATCGTACAAGTGACATACAATATTTGGTTCTCAGAGACTCATAGAAGAAAAAAATGCATATGTCCCACGTGCATCACGGAATGTATTTTTTGTATGGAAAATATACCGATAACCGATGAGGGTTGGAGACAACCGATGTAATAACTGGCAGCTGCTTGTGTTTCCTCTTTTAATACGTGATGAAAAATTGGTATCATAGGTTAGAGAATTTGTAACAATAAGCCAATAATAATTACGTCTACAAAGAACAAAGATATTGCTTCTAAGATTTCTGGTCATTGATAAAGTGAAGTAGCGACATTTGCTGCAGTTCGAGGAATGAGGAACAAAGCATTTCCACTTGCACCCAAAGTACCAGAAGGTAGAAACACCTACTTGATTAAATTTCCATATACATTATTATTTGAAAACAAAATATGAAATATAGAAGATAGTCTAACTATAATGGATGCTCCTTGACTAATAGGAAAGGAATATATATAACTTGTCCTGTGAAATAAGAGACTGTAGTCATGGGTGACGTCATGTGATCAGCTGCTTTACCATAACATCAACAAAGGCAGACAGTGAAGTGTCTCTGTTGTACCCCACAGTTACTCTTCCCACTCACAGGCAGAGCCATTTAGTGCATTGATGTGTGTGATACTGGAAATATGAACCCTGCCAACCATGGACAGTGTCACATACGGCGGAATTCGAGAGATGAGAGAGTTCAGGATGACCAGAGTGTACCAGAGCAGCAGCAGCTGGATGTGAGGCAGGAGTGCAAGTTTAGAGGAGGACCGCAGTCTGGCCAGGCAACTGGCGAGGGTGAGGAGAAGTTGACACAGTTCCGTACACAACCCCAGGACACGCCTGCTGGGCCTAGAACCTTGACAGGTCAGGGGCGGAGGACCTCTCGGTTGAAGGCTCGAGGGCGATCTGGCTCATGGTCTGGGGTTAATGAGAGTGATGATGGTTTGTTGATCCATTTGGTATTGCATGCCTCAGCCTGACCTGCTGTGGTGGATGAAAGTTTATATCCTTTTGGCTGGTTGGCCAATAGGAGAGGCATGCACTGTTTTATGTGTGGTGATTGTGATCATATTATTTTTTGATATCGTTCATGGTAAAATTGACATTTAGCACTGTTATGTCTCCAACTTGGATATAATATGGTTTGTTTTGTAAAGTTTGTAAATTGTATGGACTAGAAATGTGTTGGGGGAGCTTAAGATTCTTTTTACCTGATGAATTTATATAAGTTGATAGTATGGAGAAGTGTGAAGATCAGGGAGATTGTAGTGATAATTAGTTTGATGATATATATAGAACACTTCCATAAATCAACAGAAATCTGAAACCTTATGAAGTAACATTTCGTATAATTTTTTTTTTTTCATTTTTGGAATCAAGATAATCATTGAGATATCTTGAGTAATTTTCAGGGAGAGGAAATACGTTGTAAACGAGATTCTTATTGTATGTATTCTGATGCAAACAGTTGCCTGCCAGCTTAATGTAACCCTCACTAAATTTTCCCTTGCAACGTATGTTACCATATTTTTGATGTTATTTGAAAAATGTATGATTGTAATGATTTGGTTTTTACATTCAGTTGATGGGTAACCATGTGCATTTGTGTTCATGTCAAGGACAATTTACAGTATATTTTTTGAAGTTCATAAAGATATTTTTAGAAATCAAAAACACATTGATTAAAATCATATTAAAAGAGTTGTAAAGGTTTTGAATGATAGCATTACCAAAAAATTATCTTCAAATGCATGTGCTATAGCAGTGATATTTAAGATAAATCTTAGCACCCTGTCAAATTAGAGTGAGGTTTTTATAGATTCTGTTAAGTTGAGAAGTTTCTTGGGTATGTTACTTTAACCTCAAGTTTTCTTTTTTTCTATGTTAAAGGCTCCAGTCGTGGACAAAGGTCCACATCAAGGCTGGGCTTTAATTGGAATATAGAGGGAATTGAGAATGGGGAAAAACAGACAGGGAAAGTATTTACAAATTTTTGATAAAGTGAAAAACATGTCTCTTGAAATGAGCCAGGTCATAGTTATTGGGAAAGATGTGAGAAAGTAGAGAGTTCCAAATCTTGTTAGAAAACAACAAATTTTGCAATTACACATGCACAGCATTTTTCTGGTCTCTTTACAATATTCCATACTGCCAGTGGAAAAGGAAGTCTGTTGTACTGTATTCCACATTTTGATTCATGGCTGTACTGGACTACACTTTAATCATTTTGATACTGTGATGCTGATGGTAAACTATTACTCTAAGGATGCGCTGATATGACCTTGAATATTGATGAAAAACAAATTCATTGTTATTTTACACTTAAAAAGATTGATTGTTATTTTACACTTAGTAAAACACTTACAGTTAACTGTGGAGTTTACTCTGATGTAAGTTGAATGATTACATGGCAAGTTTAGTTAATGTGTGAAGGCTCTAGAAATGAAGGGAGATGAGGAGTTAGATGACAGAGAACTTAAAGAAAGCAAGCATATATTAACTATATGGGAAAACCCAACCAATCATGAATAGAAACTAAGATTTACCGTAATTTTCATTGATGCATTTGCGAGATACCCCTGCAAGTGTTGTGTGTTTCCTCTATGTGTTGAATTAGATAAATGTATTTGAATGCAAGATCTTTTAAAACTTCCCTTTTAAAGTTCATGAAATGTTTCTTTAGAATTTGTTTATGTCAGTTTTATCAAGACAATAAATTTAAAAGAGGACTGGGTTATACATAAGATATCAGATGAAAAGGATCAAAGTAGGCTTCCTTTGAATACACACTTCAGCTTGCATGGCCACAACATGTGAACAAAGCTTACCATAAATGTTGTTTTTTTAATTACTCTGGAAATAAGGTAGATGTCAGGTGAAGGTTTTCAAAGGTTTTCATGATTTTTGCATTTCTTTATGATATTTAACTGCACATATTCCTTAATCTTTGGTGCAATGTCCAATTTTGAATGATATGTCTAAATTCTACTACTTTCACAGTCCACACTGCAGGTTTAGTAATATTCCGTGCACTGTACTAGTCAGTTGATATGGCTGTTATTGTTATTTTTGTTTTCAAATAACTGCATCCTAAAAGTGGAACTTAACCATACAGATTTGTATGTACTTAGAATAAGTTCCTTGATGTTTACATACTTTCCCAGTGTCACTTTGTTTGTGGATTTTAGACTTTTCCTGTTGAAGTAATTTTGTTACATTTATTGGGATATGTCCATAAAATGTGTAAGGAGTTAGAAGAAATCAATTATGTTTCACTATAAGTATACTACATCATTCCAATTCACCATTCCTTGTACACTTTTCACCTTTTCACCCTCCTGTATGTTCAGGCCCCGGTTGCTCAATATCTTTTTCACTCCATCCTTCCACCTCCACTTTAGTCTCCCGCTTCCCCTTGTTCTCTCCACCTCAGACACATATCCTCTTTGTCATCCTTTCCACATTTATTCTTTCCATATTTCCAAACCATTTCAACACACCTCTTTTACATGCCTATCATTTGATGTGTAATCTAATAATGCCTGCTGACCATCTGTCCTGCTCTCATGCCTATACTTTTTTTTTTAACCAGGTATTCCCAATTACTAGTCCTCTTTCAGCACACAAATCCACACGCTCTTCACCATTTCCATTCATAACAGAATACCTCATGTGCCCCAATTATACCCTAAACTGCCACATTACTTACCTTCAAGTTCAAATCATCCATCACTAATACCCGGTCTCTTACATAAAAACTGCTGATGCATTCACTCATCTACTCCCAAAACACTTGCTTTTCATGATTTTTCATCTCATGACCAGGTGCATAAGCACCGAAAATCATCCATCTCATACCTTCCACTTTCAGTTTTACTTACATCTCTCTCTCTCTCTCTCTCTCTCTCTCTCTATATATATATATATATATATATATATTTATTTATTTTTTTATTTATTATACTTGATCGCTGTTTCCCGCGTCAGCGAGGTAGCGCCAGGAAACAGACGAAGAAAAAA
>JAYMFT010089910.1:0-14057 GCA_038088735.1 Panulirus argus | reverse complement strand
AAGCCAAAGTAATACCTATAGAAAAGGGAAAGTGAACCAACATTGCGGCGTAGAGCAAGAGGGTCAAGTTTGGAATTGTAAGGCGTGGGCCACGTGCATCAATCCCCTTTCTCCACACACAAACACACACACAGATCATACGAGTCATCACTCAGTCCTTCGTCTGCTGTAACACCACCAGGCGCCAGCCAAAGTCGTCCGATGTTTTGTTTTCTTCAGATATTTGACTCCCATAGTGCAAAGATAATGTCCTCTGCGGTAATTATGTTATTCGCGTGATGTCAGTAAATTATTAAAGGATAAATCCATTCACTGAGTCCAGAGGTGGAAGTACAGAACCATCAAAGGAGAGACGAGAGTTGTGAAGAGTTTTCGGTAGAGAGATGGGTAGAAATTGGGGATTGGAGGCATTAAACTTAACAAGATTTTGTGTACCCCACTGAGATATCCTATCAAAGTCAGTTTATTGAGGAAGCTGTATCAAGACGAGATGCAGATCGAGTGAGAGAAGAGGTGGCAGAACTGAAGGATGTGGATGGATGCAGTGTTGAGTCGTCAGCGTATGAGTGCATTGGATTATCTGTGGAGGAAAGGAAATCGTTGAAAAAAAGGATAAAAAGTGTAGGGGACAGGACAGAACCTTGAGGAACACCGCTGTTGGTGGAGGAAAGGGGGGAGGCTGATCCATCAAGAACGACAAAGAAAGATTGGCCAGAAAGGAAGGAACAAAGTGAGGGAGGGAAGTCAAAAGAGGGAAACATAGAGATGAGACCCCGATGCCATAACTTGTCAGAAGCCTTAGATATGTCTAAGGCAACTACTCTCGACTCTAAAGATAGGAAAGAATATCACCAGTGGATCTCGCCTTACGAAAGCCATTTTGGTGAACAGAGAGAAGACTGTGATTTTGGAGGTGTTTAAGGATGTGGGAGTTGGGTAGGGATTTGAAGAATTTGGAAATCGTAGATGGTAGACATTGACTAAATTCCTACCAATATTATTAGGATAACTAAAAGTTTTACATTTAAAGTATCACTCTCAGTAAATTTGAAATTGGACAATAAAGCCGATGTAGATCGGTTGTATGGAAATTTAAGAGTTAGGTTACGAAAGTTATCTTTTGCAGAAGAGTTTATAAAAACTTGACGTAGCGGAGTTGAGAGATTTACAGAGAAACCAATTTGGATAACCTAATTGCTTAGGCTGGCATTTGATAACATTAATCTCATTGTCCAAATGTTGGGGGCTGCAAATTCTTTGTGCTCTAAGGAAAAGACCAGAGGCCACAACTCTTGATTTGGTCAGGATGATTACTGGAAAGTGGAGGTAGCTTCCTGAGTGGGTAGGTTTCCTAGAGACACCGAAATCAAGTTGGTTAAGGCCTTTCATAATCAATACATCTAAAAAGCTGAGTTTCCTATCGCTTTCCCACTTAACTTTAAATTTAATACTGGGAATAGTTTAAACACTTTAAATTGATCCAAGAGCTCAATGCACTTCTTATTCCCAGCAATGTTACGGATATTCTTATCAAATTCAGTAGCAGCATTACTGAGGGGTTCATAGTTAGCTTTTCATAGGTAGCCTCATCTGGTAACAAGTCTCTAGCTTTCTCTAAATAATCTAGCATGTTAAGAACTACAACTTTGCCTCCTTTATCTGATTTTGTAATAATAATATCATTGTTATTCTCTAATACAGAAAGAGCCTGTTGCAAGCGGCGAGGTAAACTACATTCATCTTTCAAACAGCAATACCTTGTAGCAAAAAAAAAAAGCAACAATACTCGCTACCACAGCCAAATATCTCTGCAGTCGGATCATCTTGCAAGACACCCATAATTAGAAATACTGTGGATCCCTACGAAAATTTTCTGTCCTCTTGATTTCTTCCCAGAGAGACAGAGGAGGCTTGCAAATGTACAGTGAGAAAAAGGCGCTGGAATCTCTCACAAAATTGAGAGGTCTGTGCGAGACATGCGGGTTTAACAGAGCATATACTGCAACAATGTCCAGGACGTGTACTGCAGACGCCCTTGAATACACGTACTCTGGTCCAGGAAATTGGTAACAAGAGATGACAATGGTGATGTCACCAGACCAAGACATCAAGTATGAATTTCTCAAATGGTAAGTGAATTTCCACAAGCCACACACTGCAGCTCACAAGGCCACTGCTAAACAAAAAAGAAAATCAGAACGTACAACTCATTTTACAAGGTGGTCGATGATTTGTCACGTGGAAAACGTGCGACGGCACGCAAGCTGACACAATTATCCCATTTTAGTAAACTAAGTACAGTGCAGGATGTGCATGTGGCAGCAACACATACATAGACACACACACACACACCAAATAGCGACTTGAATATTATTGTAAAGCGGAAGTGAATGTTGCCAGCAGACCCAATAAAACTTTTTGGAAGTGGGGACAATCCACGAGAACGATGGCCAAAAATTATACCTAATGGTTAGTCAGAAAGCGGCGGCAACTAGTGACGTACATAAAAGGAAAGTTGCAGAGAGAGGATTGCACCAGAACTGAAGAGACGGAAGGCGTAACGTGAGCCGTCCTCCAAGCACAGGCGACCCAAACCCCTGCAGAAGTGAAGCAACTACTCACAAGATAAACAATTATGGAATCTACAGAACACTCCAAGCTTTTGGGAAACATACTTTTGTGATGTTGATTGATGTGAGATTACCTATGACAAAGTGGAGGATGTGATTATGTCCATCATGTTTATGTTATTACGGGGTTGGATTGTGGTGCTTCGAAATTGAACGGATGGAAACAAATGATTCATAGAAAAAGCTGTAGGGAAAATTTACGTTTTAGTAGTGTTAAGTTTTACAAGGTGCCTGCCTCCCCAATTCGTAATGGTGCACAAGCCCGAATTGCGAGAAAGAGAACGAGTCTCAATGGGAGTAAAGGCAGAAAAGCGAACTGAAATAGGTAAATTGGAATCATCAGCATAAGAGTGAAAAGGAGAAGCAAAATGGCAGTCATTTATTGGGAGGAAAAGAGAGTAAGTGAAAAAATTTTGACAGGATAAGAGAGGGTGGCCGATCTATCGACAACGGATTTTCGTTTGGTTAAACGAATTTGACTTGGACGTTCATACATGAAAATGAAGGGCTTTCTGTAGATGTTACTCATCTTACGGTCCATAATTAACAAATATTTGTCATCATATCGGACAATTGCTGTTTTATATGCGTATGCATTACAACAAAACATTTTTTGCGTTTATTTAGCTTTTTGTTAGCAATTATGAAAGTTTATGCTCGCCACTACGTAGATAAGACGCATGACAATGCATAGCGGCAATACATTGCTACATTTTGCTATAATGATATGTAGCTCACAAGACACAGCAAATACAAAGCGAAACTTACCAGTTTCCGGAGGTAGTATAACCCTTGAATATTGTCTCCTTGGCGAATGGTTTTGCATTGTGCCACTTGACGGAGTCCTCGCTCACATCGTAACTCAAATCCAGATAATTATCGCCAAAACATCGTGGCATGATAACCAACAGGATGCAGAATACCAAAGCCTGAAAGCCGAACATATTCGGGTGTGAGAGCGAAGACTTGTCACCGAGGAGGAGCGAAAGTTTCGTACTGATGTATCCGTCTGGCCAGAAATCGGTGACTGCTGCAAACGTAGCGGTTCCTCAGAGCGGCCTCGATATCTACCCTACCTGTAAGTTTCTGGAAGCTGTGAAAAAAAGAAAAAAAAGAAAAATCTTGTTAGTCATTACATTACCTTAGATCTCCAATACGTACATTATATGTATATCGTAAGTAAATTATTACAGAACCCCGGGAAAGAACAATAGAGGACGGACGGAACCCGATGCTCCCATGTTCTTTCATGGCGTATCGCCCGGGAATATTTCCAACACAGCAGCAGGACGAATAAGTTAAACGCTCCATGCTTACCATTGTATGTATGTTTAGGGGTATGTGAGATTACCCAGAACTGTATGCATTAGTTTCAGATGTAGAATGAGATCTGTAGTAATGTCTTTTGCAGTCCAGAGTGAAGAGGGGTACGACAGCCACGCCTGGTGGTATGAGGTAAGGAATATACTTCATAGCATAGGGACGAGCGAGGAGCAGTAAACCTTAGGGAGAATAAAATGTTTGGAAGGAGGTAAATAACTTGTGGAAAACAAGAGAACAAGTAGGAACATAACACGTAGGTATGAAGTGAGGAGTGGGGTGAGTGTTTTTAAAGACTGTTGAATATGTTTGATGATAGAATGTACTGAAAGTGTGCCTCTGAAGTTGGCGCCTGTGCTTGTTCGTCTCTTCCGTCTCTAAGAAGGGTGACTGTCCTGACCCCTCTAACAATCGTCCTGTTGCTTTGACATTTATCATATCCAAAAGTTCTTTCCTATCTCGTATACTTGTTTCTCCTTTTTTTTCAACGATTTCCTCTCCACAAACAATCCAATGCCTGCGTACGCTGACGACTCAACACTGCATTCATCCACGTCCTTCAGTTCTGCTCCCTCTTCTCTCACTCGGTCTGCATCTCGTCTTTACACAGCTTCTTCAATAATCTCAGACTTGGTTAGGATATCTCAGTGGGGTACACAAAATCTTGTTAAGTTTAATGCCTCCAAGACCCAATTTCTACCCATCTCTCTATCGAAAACTCCTCACAAATCTCGTAAATCCGCCTCTTGACTCCATGAACATACTTGGTATTACTGTAACATCCGCTCTTTCTTGGAAACCCCATATCATGGGAATAGCTAAGTCTGCTTCTAAGAAACTGGGTGTCCTGTTTAGATGTCGTAACTTCTCTTCTGAACAGTTGCTTCGTTTGTACAAGTCGTAACTTCTTTCCTGAACAGTTGCTTCGTTTATACAAAGGACTGATTCGTTCTTGTGTGGAGTACTGCTCTCACATTTGGGATGGTTCTAGCTCTGCTTCCTTACTTGACAAAGTTGAGTCGAAAGAGGTCCGACATATAAACTGTCCCAGGCTAACTTCCAAACTTGACCCCCTTGCCCTGCGCCGCAATGTTGGTTCACTTTTCCTCTTCTATAGGTATTACATTGGCTTTTGCTCCCGAGAGCTGGCTGCTTGAGTGCCCCCACCTCTCGCTAGACTACGCAATACTCGGCAAGCTGCTGCGTCACATGATTATTGTGTGGCCATCGGCAACTCAAAGGTGTGCCGATTTGATGCCTGCTTCTTTCCCTTCATGTCGAAGCTTTGGAACTCTCTTCTTTCTCATGTCTTTCCCAATAACTATGACCTGGCTCATTTCAAAAGACATGTCTTTCACTTTCTCAGAAATTCGTGAATACTTTCCCTGTCTTTTCTTTTTCCGTTTCTTAATTCCCTCTATATTTCAATTAGGGCCCGGGCTTGATGTGGACTTTTGTCCGTGACTGGAGCCTTCAACATAAAAGGAAAAGATGCGGGGCGTTTGGGTTGCGGTGACGTAAAAAGTGAATCATGGAGAGTGGTTTGTTGAAGAGAGAAGTGGAAACCTTGTGTAAGATGAGATGTGGCAATGCGGCTGGAGTAGATGGCATTGCATTTGAATGGAATAATTATGGCCTCTGATCATCGTTTACGGGCCAGGGAGTCCAAAAGGGGGACCGGAAATTTCCTGGGATCTCAGAAAAACAATAGAGCTGTCCATTCCACCCGTCTTTCGTCTTCCATACCTTTTTTGGCTTTACAGGATGATTATGAAGTGTTCAGATTGAAAAAAAAATATGAGTTTCTGCAGTATACTTGGTAAGTTGTACGTGAGAATATTGGCTGAGAGCGTGGACTTATTGTCATGGAATAATGAGCGGTATTGATGCCCATCGATTCAAGACATCGTCTCTCCTTCCATCTTTCGTGATTTCGGTAAGCTTGGGCAAATTATCCTAGACTCAGAAGTTCTTCCTCTTATATACTCTGTTTATCCTGTGAGTTTTGAAAATTTCTTAAGACCACAAAAAAAAAAATATTGGCACTATTGTTATTAGGTAAATTGCCAACGCCGATTTTGCTTTAGTGAGCAAATTTATGAAAATTGGTAACCAAATTAAACATTCCAACATTCCGTCGGCATATTTTATTTTTTTTCATTCAATTCATGGAAACGTATACCAAGACAAGGAAAATAAAGAATTATGTCACACAAACGTAGATCTGCTTTCCTGAGCTGCCTGGCAAGAAATTGTTCGGCACGGTTAAACAAATGCGTAGCGCCGCTTCCCTCGGCAGGAGGGTCTACACACACTATAAAATTCAATTTTGGGTTCCATTTTTTCATTTATGAACCCATGGCTATTTCTTCTACCACTAAACATGGTATCTTTTACAGAAATCACACGCTCCTTTCTAGTTAACAAAGTTGTAATTGACTCAGATACGAGATGATAACAAACCGGTGTTAAAACTGTTGTAACCGTTTTATTCAGCGCACATTTACACAATCAGAGGCAACAACAAGTGTGTGTGTACATTGAGTAAATGAACTGATGCGTATTCGGCTAGAAATGGTTGGTTGGTCGTTTGGGCTTTCGGCCCATCAACTGCCAGGTTTATTAAGGCCGTCAACGTCAAGCTACATCCACCAACCGAAAAATCCTTGACACCTTCTTCGGGTGTAAAAGATAGTTCTAAAACCACATACACTCTTACAGTGCACAGTTGGGTTATTACAGATATTACGGAACTGAGAGGGCATGACAGTGGCTAGTTAACTAATCATAAATGACCTTTTAGGTGGTTGTATTTAATTGGATATTGGAATGGTATACCTGAGAGAGGGACACGGAAACACGTGAAACAAAAAGTGCTGCACTCGTGAGATAGCACAGGGGCAATGAGCTTCTGGGGGTGCAGGATTATGGTGGGAAAGGTCACCTGCGGCAAGTTGAGAAATAAGAGCTTGTCTAGGCACGGGAGCCACGATGCCGGTGGTAGTGGGCGTCAGAGGCGAGGCACCACAAGGACCGCTCGCTGTCAGGAAGGTAAAATGCCAGCAGTCACGTCTGGACTTCTACTGACGGAGGAGGCGCCCTAAGGGCGTCTTGAGTCTGGATTCACATGGTCAAGAGTTCAGGTACTTTTTGTCTATTGCCCTCCTGCGAACACACGAAAGTATGGATAGGTAAACCTTTCCAACGAAGGCTAGAAATAAGGAAAGCTGGAGAAGAAAAGTAGTGGGGAGGAAGAGAGTTTTAATGGAAGAGAAAGGGGCAGGGCTTGACCCAGCTGGCATGGGTTGTGTTTGAATTTGGCTGAGGACAGAAGAGGACACGAGCAAGCGGGGGAAGACGGGTTCTGAATTTTTTTTCTCCATATATAGGAATTAGTGGGGTACATCAGTTGGGATCCTTAGGGCAATGGTTAGAGTGGACGCAGGCTACATTCAGGCTACATATATTGGATTTGGGAGCGGGTCGTAATTTTTGAGAAAGAGTTTCGTGTTTCTTTAGTGTGTTGTCTCCAGGAAATCGATGAACAAGGCAGCTAGGCTCGTTGACGGTTTATCTATCCATCAGCGAGCGTTCATAGATATATATTTACAAAAGGCAACTTTGCGAGCTGATGCGAGGATTCGGCTGCTATGAAATCCTGGCGTATGGTGTTCTGAACCCGCTGTAGTTTGAAGATGGTTTTGGTTGCAGGTGACGTGGCGATGGGGGGCACAGGACAGGGTTGGACGCACTATAGAGCTCTTTAGGTGCAGTATGGTCTTGGTGTTTCCTCAGGGAAATCGATACAGTCCAGCTAGCGTGTCGCGACTCGGCGGCCTTACTGTTGATATGTTTGCGTAGTGCAATCGGATCTTCGAATGTGACGCCAACTACGGCGTTACTGGGGGGTTACGCGGACTTGGGTGAGAATAGGGGCACGGGAGTAAGGGTGGACAGGGAGGTAACGTTAGAGAGTCACTCTGTATTGGCTCGGGCATGTCACCTGCGTATGTGGTGTACATTGTTGGTGCCAAATGGTTCTGTGTGTATGGCGTTCAGATCCGCCATTAGAATGACTTGTATATGGCGGTCGAAAACTCCCTGAAGGTGTAGGAGTGTACGCCGGGGCGAGTTTAAGATGGTGCGTGCCATCACAGCAGGCCGCGATGTGTGTGAGCTTTAACTGCTCGGAAGTGTTTGTGTTGCCGTGACACATTCATGTGTTCGTGTTTCTGTTTGCTCTTGACGAGGATGGCGACTCCCTCGAAGAGTTTATCCTCAGGTTGTCAGAGATGTTGCCAAAACGTCTTATCCTGTGTTGGTTTGTGATAGTGGTGTTGTCTAGAAGGGGGGACATCTGGTTGATCTCCTACTGTGGCTTACATTAAACTGTATCACCTTCATCATGGTGGTTACTTTTAGCGATGGTTATATATCAAAAAGCAGGGTCATACTTAACTGTATTTCATGCATCCACTATTCTGATTTTATCAAAGAACGATATAATTTTTGATAAGTTTCTTCCTTAGTTTCACGGTGTGTCCTCTGATTGTTTCATGTTGGCACCTCTTGAATAACTGTTCACAATTGACATCATCAGACTGGTTAAGAAACAAAAAGTTTCTGATCAGGTTACCCCTTAGTCTTCTTTCTTCCATGGTGCACACATTTATTACCTCTAATCTCTCATTGTAATGATGTCTCTAATTTCTGATCACATCTTTTGTCCTTTCCTCTAGATCTTCTTTATATGCTCTTTTTTGCTTAAGTAAGATGACTGAACTTGAAGATTACGTTGTTTTAAATTTGGCATTATATACTGTGAATGGTTTGCCAAACAGTTCCTTTACCAGGCAATAAAAAGCTATTTTAATACTTGGCAGTAGAGAGTTTGCCTCCTTTACAATTCCCTTAAGGTGGGACTCGAGTAACAGATTAGGAACAATATATGGACGTCCAAGTCCCACTCTCACACAAAGATCCCTACCTCTACCATCCTGGACGCTCAATACCAACATTGCATCTACCGTATCCAGTCGTCTCTTTCCTCAAAAATTAACTAACTTTTTACAGTATATTTATAAGAAGTAGAAAAATGTTATGTTTACGATGAGTAATGTATGATGTCTTGAGATTCTATGAAGATGATACTAAATATCATAGATCTTAGACCTGTAAATTGATGATACAGTAGTTATGGATCGTAGATGAATTGATATTAAGTATCTCCTACAATTTGGATTCCAGAATTTCGTTTTCTCTGATACCAACTATCATTTGCCAGTTATTATATTCTTGACATGATATATACAAGCAGTTAATAAGCACAGTACCATCGACATAGATATAATTTGAGCCAGCAAAATATGAAGGTAATTTGAGCAATGATAGATGGTTAAAATATGGTCAGTTCGAGTTGCGAGCGCCAGATGTCTCTTTGTTGACATTGATCAGCTGTGAGGAGGACCAATGCTCGTCCCTATGAGCCACGATGGCCTGTGCTTCTATGCTCAAATGGTTTCCTGGGACGCTATATAACTCAGCTCTAAACGTGGTAGTGCTCCAGTACAAACATGTGAGCCAGGAGTTACGGATCTTTCCGCCCTCGGTCCAGTTTGATGTGCTCTATAAGGTGGGTCTCTTGGATTTCTGGCTTGTCATATCTTTCCCGTGCGCAGCAGGATTTTAGGAAGCAATTCAACTTGCGTGGCTATTGACATCAAAGTAGAATGAAATTATGTGTTATGGATATGATTACAGGTTTCAGCTAGGGAATGATGCGTTGTTGCCATTTCCCAAGGCCGAGCGACAAGTTCCCATTACTCCAGCTCGTTCAGCAATGTTTCTCCCAGAACGAGAATGACAATTAGCGCCCCATTATTTTCTTTTCATATTAGACTTATTCTAGGGGAGAAACAGGTAGTAGGTGTAGGTGATATACATGATGACATTAAAAAGCTTAGGAAATTACAATTGTAATAAGATACGTTGGTCCGCAGGTTTTTTTTTTAAAGAATTGCGCACACACCATGGATCAATTCAACATCCATTAGTAAATAGTGACAATGTGTTTGAAAGAATTAGCATCGTAAATTTTGACAATCTTCATTTGCCAATTTCTAAGTGGTAATGCTTCATCTTCATGACTAACTCATTTCTTGTTGGCAGTAACTCATTTCTTGTTGGCAGTGTGTAGCTAGTTGCTAATCCAGAAGTCTTTTCATTAAAGATTTAGAGTAAGTTTAAATAAGCAGACTACATTTAATGAAACTGTAAGGTACTTGAGGGAAGTGGGAATAGAGACTGTTTGTGATTTATGTGATAGTTTATTTTGCTGAAAATATTGACGGACTTGGTATGTTGTCACGCTGGTAGGTTATGAACTGATATGCTGATATTGTATTTAAGAAATTGCCAATCTAGCAACACACTGAAATAGGATTTGGATATTGAGTGATTTTCTTCCACAACTGTAGTGTGGTGTTTTGTGAATAGAATAAATGCTGCAGAGCATGATTTGGAGCATATTTGATGTTAGATTATGTAATATTGGTGAAGGTTGCATATATATCAGGGAAAATATTGAATAAGTGCTGGCAGATGAACAGACTTTTTATACTTATTTCTATTAGAGAAGGTTTTTTATGTTGAATTCATTGGCCATCCATATTAAGGCATTCTCGTACTGTATGATTAGAACTATGTATAAAGTAGCAATGTATATGTTTGGTGTGGCTGCAATGTTTTATTATGTTTTCATCACTGCAGTATGGTTTGGTGTCCGTCAGTAAACTGAAAGTCACGTATTTGGAAAATCTGTATAGGCATTGATCATGCTCATATCCAATTCTTTCAAAGCATGCTTAGGTTCTAAATGAGTTGTCTTCTACAGCTCTATAAATATGGATGCTTGGCCGAGCTACGTGGAGAGTTGTGTGACCTGGATGTGCTCACACGTATGCTTAAAGTCGTGGATAAGAGGCACCTTCTGCACCACTGCTTTCAAGTACGTAATAAAGTTCATGATACAGTTTCAAAAGCACTTTCAAAATACTATACTCAAAATTATTTGTAACACTATGGGGTGTAAAGGTCTAGGGAACCAAGAATTCCTGTTTTTTGTATCATTAGTTTAAGACTCACTTTCAGATCATCACCATTGTTCGTCTTACTTAGTATCAAGATTGTTCATTAACTAGAAATCAGTAAATGCCAGAAACTTTTGATAATGACTCTGAGACCAATAAGTGTGCAAATGTAAACAAGAGTCAATTAGAGGTAGAGAGAAGACATTATTCGTGGTGATGCTTTATTGATGATATATGTAAGGTGACTGATCTGCTGGTAAGTTGAAAAAAGATCACATCATGTTAATAAAGTCACTGATTGATAACTTTTCTCAATTTTGCCATTAGGCCTTGATGGATCAAGCACTGGGGGATCACAGCACCAAAATATCATCAACATTATCCCAAGCTTATGTTGAGAGATGTAAGCAAGACTCTACACTAGACCATCAGGTAAGCTAAGGATTATTCAAAGCTCACATGTAGGTTTTCTTTAATTCCACTTCCTCGCTATTTCAGAAGCTTACACTAGATTCTTTTAAACTTTATATTTCCTAAATTCCTGCTTATTTGATAATCTTTTCACTCTAGATTCATGCTGTCATTAGCTTGTAGTTAAAGTCTTTAGATCCACCTCCGGGGAGGTCATACCATGTTTAGCATAATTACAGGTTCTTGGGGAAAGTATATATCACATGTAGAGTCAAATATCCAGATGAAGAGCTTGGCTTGTAGTCACCAAGATTTGTTTGGGTGTGTAAAAGATCAATTAAATCTGACTTCAGCATGATTTAGTATTCATAGCGGAAGTCTGTAAAATAGCTACGGATTGGTAGTTGATGTTGATTATGACTTTGGTTTTGATAAGATGTTTCAAAAGATAAATAATATTCATGAGAACATTGGTCTTTTCTCCAGAGGTGTTTTTGTGAGTAAACATTTTTATTTTAGATTTGATACTCTAAATGTAAAATTATAGGCCCTTAGAATTGATAATACTTATATTCGGTATGTAATATGACACCTCTCCAAAAACATTTCTGAAGAATGGTCCCAGTGGGCTGGAGAATATATAAAGAATGTCTGAATTTTGGCTTTGTAATAATTATATAAATGCTGAGTGAAGCAGCATGACTGTTCATAGCTTCCTTCTAGTCAGACTTACATGTTTTACCATACACCTGATGATTCACTTACATCAAAGACCTGTCTGCATGGGAGTTATCTTTTATTGTTTTTGTATTTAAAGCAGTGATAGGTACCAATGTTTGAAATATGGAAGTTATGATGTTGCCATTCTTTAGAACCATCCCCATTGGGCTTCCCTTATGGGTATACAAAATACTCCCCTTGTGAAATTCCCCTTAGGAAACATGGATGATTTAGTGGAAGACAATAATGCTTATGTAGGAAGCAGGTTTTGGCATACAGTACTTGTCAGTGCCTTTAGTAGGATGCCATAGTTCGTATAGAAAATAGGTCTCAGCACATTGATGATTGGATTTGGAAGACTTCCTGTGCATGCATACCAAGAATATAAGTTTGGGAACTAATGATTGGAGTAGTGTGTTCTCATTTTAGTAAAGCAGATGGTCGAAACTGAATGGATATTGCAAATTCTTGAGATATGAGATTGGATGCTGGTGATTTGGATTATAAATAAAATCATCTGTTGTTGTGAAGTGTCAAATCTTTACTGAGCAGTGAACTTCCTTTCATACATTATTTTAAAACGTCTTTTTCGATAAGAACATGTGACTTTTGTATCAAGTTCTTGTGTCCACTTCCAGCATAAAAAGAAAAAAAGTGGGTGATGGAAATAGTACAAAACTGTTTAAAAAGTTCCTTTATAGAATTTTGCTTAATTGTCCTCCATTGTAAAGAATTTTGCTTGATTTTTTTTTTAATAGTATGTTCAGAATGAATATTTGATTATGTGAAATTCAGGAAAACATATTGCATAGATTATAAGTAGATTAATACTTAATGATATCTTTATTTTTCCAGCTAGTAGACAACCTAGTGTTGCAGGGCTTGGCTGTTTCAGCATTCCTTGCTGAAGCTGGCTGGCTTCCTGATGCTGAGAACATCTTGACTGCCTGCCAGGCTCTCCTTGCTGAGTCTGCTGAGCCACAACAAATGACTCGGGCTCTTGAGTGCTGCCACAGGTATGGATTCTTGTGTGTTGTAATTAAGGTACTAGAAAAGGGAATGAATGATGGATGGAGGGAGTGCATGTAGTCTTTTGATTTATTTTCATGTTTTCAGAAAAAAATATCCTGTATTGACCCAAGTTAGCAGTACGAAGTAGTTAGAATAAAACATTATGTATTTAGAATTGATCTGTACAACATGTATTGTATGAGATTGAGCCAGAATCATAGTTGTATATTTTTTGTTTTATTTGAAAAGAATTTGCATGACTATGAATACAATAATTCATGTTACTGAGATCCACCATGTTGCAGTTATGGGAAACTCTTCCTCAACCAAGATAGGCAGCTGGTGTATTATGAAAACCATTTCATAATCTATTTAGGCCCCTGAAAGAAACAATAATACACTAAGAACTTCCTTGCAGACTCCTTCATGTCCAGAATGGATACTGTAGATTTGAGGAGGCAGAGCGGACATACAATCAGGCAATGCAGCTAGTAAAGCAGCTACAACAGGCGGGAACATCACCCAATCTTGCCTCTCTCTACTCAGAGTTTTCCACACTTTACATGCTTAGGTCAAACTATGCAGAGGTAAGTCTCATCTGATACCTTTCAGTTTCATGTTGTCCTTGTCTTCTTTTGTTTGCACAAAATGGGGGGTAAATTTTTTATCAACTTGTATTTTTTTTATATACTCATTTTATCTTGTTCTTCCAGTCCTTCAAATTTTAATACTTTTTAGCCTCACACTTCATTTGAAATGAATTTTGATTGGCATGTCCTTGGTAATGTGTGTGTTTTTGAGCACACACACACACACACACACACACACACACACACACACACACACACACACACACACACACACACACACATATATA
>JAYMFT010089899.1:0-14057 GCA_038088735.1 Panulirus argus | reverse complement strand
ATATATATATATATATATATATATATATATATATATATATATATATATATATATATATATATATATATAAGAAAAATCCAGTTTCTACCAATACAAGCTCTAGAGTTGAGAACTGTCAGGTTTCCTATGTTCTTTGTTGTATACCTGAGCGTGAGTGGCGGGAGAGCCAGGGAACGGGTCGTGTCCACGGCTCACAGCCTGGTCAGCCCCCCTAACACAAGGTGAAAAGGTACGCACTTGTGAGCAGCGTCAGTCTGGAGGGTTGTGAGGGGCAGTGATCACCAGCAGCGGTGCCACGGTGTGTTGATGGTGGTGGTGCCGGGGCCAGACTGGCACTAGCGGTGGGCCAAGCCAGGGTCTCACTGCCACCACCACCACCTCCTCCTCCGACCTGCCCCCATCCCCGTTGGGGGAGGGAGGGGGGGGACGAGGATCGCTCTGAGATCCGCGGGCAACAGATGGTGTCATGGCATGATCACTCATTAAAACACACACACACACACACTTTAACACACTCACAGACACACATACGTAAGTAGGACAAGGAGGTTAAAATAATACCCAGCAAATCACTAAAAACAGGATTAGGAGAAATATAAGAATACCCTCTTTGGAGGAGAGAGTCTGGAGGACTTTTGTGCTTGGATTGGGGTGCGTTTGTACGAGTACGAAGATCAACTTAAGCTATTCAGCTCTAAACTCACTTGAACACGACTGTAATATACGCATGTGTCAGAAGCACGACACACGTATACAACAATTACCTTTGATGGAGTTAGAGGACATTTTCTTTGGGTTTCTTTTCCGTGTTTGGCTCACAATGCATGACGGGACTGATGAAGTAGCTAATCTTTATGAATCTAAAGATGAAGATTACTAAAATCTAGGTTCACCTGCTGCTAAAATTATAGCTTAAACACAATCATCCTGAGAACCTGATTTATTTTTGTGTGTGTATGTGTAAGACTTTGAGACGAATGGAAATGGACCCAGCCGACCCATCTACCATCGCAATATGAAGAACCTTGTGTTATAACAGGGTTTTACAAGTAAACACATTGATGTGTTGTGGTTCGCATCTGGCTGGGCTACAGACACCCATGGGAGTTTATCGCTCCTGTTGACTACTGAATAGACAAAACGTAAGCTTTGCCATGAGAATTACACTCACGTCCTAAAACAGTATATACCTGGCGGTTGTATATCCAGTATATTCAGAGATAATTCCTGCCGTACAAGATATAATGTAGCATTTTATTTATAATGATCTCTTGCCATCGGTGCCGGAGAAGTATCTCACCTTTGTCTGCAGTAAGTAGTTTCTTCAGGACGTAATTTGCTTTGTAATTTAATCACCGTGAGCACCAGTTCCTGGACCTTTGATGTACTCTGCATCATCGTTTACGCCACCGCCCTCAGGATGGGCAGAGTGCACAGAAGAATCCAACTTGACGTCCAAAATGAAAATCACAAAAACCATTAATGAGATCATTCATGTACAGATCCACATTAAAAATACCACCAAGTACGTGAATGAGATAATCCGAAAAATATTCCGGGCATAAACTGAATCCAAATTAGACCAGTCTGGTCGGTCACCCAACTTAAGGAGACAAACGAGATCTCCAATGGAAGCTTCAGCCAACAAACGGTTGCGAACAAAGACCGCTGAGCTACAGGGAATGTTATGGATTGGCCAACGCTGAAGGAGAGAAGGAAGAGGCGAGACATGATGACAACTTCGTAATTTCTGAATAGTTCTGACAGCGTCAGCATGAAGCGTTCTTCAAAAGCGGCAGGAATCGATTAACTAGAGGAGCCAACAGTTTTCAAAAGTTGCAAAGAAATGTTTCTACAGTAATGGAGCAGTGGATGCCTGGAACAGGCTAAATGAATAAACTTGAAAACAGCGTAAAACAAAATTAAGAATATATATATGGCAGTAGGAAAAAAAAGTGTTTAAGAAATGGCGCCCCGTAAGTGTAGAAATCCTCACAGTCTACAAAAAAGTAAATAAATAACAAAGGGATGATTCCACATACACTTATATGTGAATAAACAAAGTAAGGGGTGTTTGTAACACATGACAAAGCAGTGGAGAACTAAAATACAAGATGTTCAGAAAATTATCAAGCGCATGAAGCGTACTTTTTGGAAAGAGTGGTCAAGTTTCACTAGTATCAGTGGATAATCTTACTTGTTCAGGCCAGACTGCCGGGGGAAAGGCAAGGGTTGAGGAGTAGCACTGTCTGGATTCCTCTGTGGACACACTCAGGCAAAATACCTTTTTTCTCCAGATCACAGTTCTTCTTGGAAGCACTGTGCCTGAGCTTAGAGGAAAGCAAATTTGCAGGATTCTGAAGCACTGCAGCAAACTTCCATGAACCGAGTTAAATCCCAACGCACGAGTTGGGTTCGAGGAAGCAACTTCTCTGTCCCCAGGCTGATGCCTCAGCACGGCCATCGCCTCTCTGGCTGCAACATACTCTAAAAATACCAGAGCACCTTAACGTGTGGGGGATGGGGTCATGGTTGGGCCCCACCCTCACTGCTGCGGTACAAGTGGCCCCCTGGAAGGTTTCCTGTGTTGCTCCCGCCTGAGATCATTTCATACCCTGGCTCAACACCAGATACATGACGGGTTTCACACTCTACTGTTATCTTCGTTTTCATCCCCATGTTATATCGGGATCCAAGCAACACACGCATGTATGATACAGAAGCGAGCGATAATGCACTAACAGAGACAGTAATGTAAGGGATGACAGTCAGCCACTGATATGATAGGTAGGAGGCAAATCATGGGACAATGCCATGAATTGAGCACATCCTTGCCTCCCGTACCACCTCCTGAGATCTTGGTAAGTCCATCCTCACACCATGTGTGTGAGTGTGAGTGTGTGTGTGTGTGTGTGTGTGTGTGGATAAAACTTTACACTCATGGGGGCCACATTTTAATATACTACTAGTACTGGATTCTGAATTTCACGTTATTTACTTCGTCTAGTTTGCTGCACATGTTCACCGTCGTGCTGAAGGGTCGTATCGTCGTGATCAAGGGTTGCAAAATCGTGCTGAAGGGTCGTATCGCCGTGCTCAAGGGGGCAAGAAATGTTGCCTCTTTGTGGAAACCCCCAGAAGGACCTCCCTTTGTATCCTCCCTCTCTTCCTGGCTGGAGACTCTCCCCAGCGCCCCGCCTCCTCATCACCACCGCCATCCTTACTATCAAGGCCACCACAGTCACGACCACAGTACTACCCATGGCCATCACAAACAATACTTCTACCACCACCACAACTACAGCTGTTGTTTCCAGCAATAAAACACAACCATTACTAACACATCACCACAACAACTCCCACCATCACCACCTTTACTACAATCTCCACCACCACAACCAGTCTCCAACACTCTCCACCACCACAACCAGTCTCCACACATACTTCTATCCAAGCGTTTCCGACAGTCAGCTGATGCCTCTCCCGGTGCTCATGTGAAGGGTTTTCCTTGGCCGAATTTCACAACTTTACCCCAGAAACCTTTCCTGTTTTCTTAACGCGGCTTTTCTTTGAAGCTATCTTTTTTCTTTCTTTACAGGTCGGTCACTAACAATCTCTTATGCCTAACTTTTTCGATATTACCTTAAAAATTGGTGTATGCAACTTTTGTTCGTAAACCTATACCAGAACTGTTGTACAGAGAGTGAGCTTTTGAAAAGATAAATCAAGAAAATAAAAGCCGATTTTCTAATTCAATTCAGTGGTCACCAACCTCTTGTTTTCAGTACCCATAGAAGAGCTTACTATGAAAGAACCTCTCATATTACGCCTATTCCTAACAAAATTACAGGAAAAAATTCTCAACAGAACTGCTTTTCTAAGTCTAAACAACTGACGTAGCTGTTCGTGATTCAATGTTTGCAGCTGTCACGACTCCGCGCCAAAAAGTTGATGATGATCGAATAGTTTCCAGGTTTACGATGGTCGCTTAGTCTGCAGGAGGATGATGATGGCCAGTCAGTTTCCAGGAGGTTGACGATGGCCAATCAGTTTCCAGGAGGTTGATGATGGTCGGTCAGTTTCCAGGAGGTTGACGATGGACAGTCAGTTTCCAGGAGGTTGACGATGGTCAGTCTGTTTCCAGGAGGTTGACGATGGTCAGTCAGTTTCCAGGAGGTTGACAATTGTCAGTCAGTTTCCAGGAGGCTGACGATGGACAGTCAGTTTCCAGGAGGTTGACGATGGTCAGTCAGTTTCCAGGAGATTGACTATGATAAGTCAGTTTCCAGGAGGTTGACGATGGTCGGTCAGTTTCCAGGAGGTTAACGATGGTCAGCCAGCTTCCAGGAGGTTGATGATGGACAGTCAGTTTCCAGGAGGTTGAAGATGGTCAGTCAGTTTCCAGGAGGTTGACGATGGTCAGTCAGTGTCCAGGATGTTGACGATGGTCGGTCAGTTTCCAAGAGGCTGACGACGGTCAGTCAGTTTCCAGGAGGTTGATGATGGTCGGTCAGTTTCCAGGAGGTTGACGATGGACAGTCAGTTTCCAGGAGGCTGACGATGGCCAATCAGTTTCCAGGAGGTTGATGGTGGTCAGTCAGTTTCCAGGAGGTTGACGATGGACAGTCAGTTTCCTGGAGGTTGATGATGGACAGTCAGTTTCCAGGAGGTTGACGATGGTCAGTCAGTTTCCAGGAAGTTGACGATGGTCAGTCAGTTTCTAGGAGGTTGATGATGGACAGTCAGTTTCCAGGAGGTTGACGATGGTCGGTCAGTTTCCAGGAGGTTCACGATGGTCGGTCAGTTTCCAGGAAGTTGACGATGGTCGGTCAGTTTCAAGGAGGTTGACGATGGTCAGTCAGTTTCCAGGAGGTTGACAATGGTCGGTCACTTTTCAGGAGGTTGACGATGGACAGTCAGTTTCCAGGAGGTTGATGTTGGACAGTCAGTTTCCTGGAGGTTGACGATGGTCGGTCAGTTTCCAGGAGGTTGACGATGGTCGGTCAGTTTCCAGGAAGTTCACGATGGTCGGTCAGTTTCCAGGAGGCTGACGATGGTCGGTCAGTTTCCAGGAGGTTGACGATGGACAGTCAGTTTCCAGGAGGTTGACGATGGTCGGTCAGTTTCCAGGAGGTTGACGATGGACAGTCAGTTTCCAGGAGGTTGATGATGGACAGTTAGTTTCCAGGAGGTTGATGATGGTCAGTCAGTTTCTAGGAGGTTGACGATGGTCGGTCAGTTTCCAGGAGGTTGACGATGGTCGGTCAGTTTCCAGGAGGTTGACGATGGTCGGTCAGTTTCCAGGAGGTTGACAATGGCCAATCAGTTTCCAGGAGGTTGACGATGGTCGGTCAGTTTCCAGGAGGTTGACAATTGTCAGTCAGTTTCCAGGAGGTTGACGATGGTTAGTCAGTTTCCAGGAGGTTGACGATGGTCGGTCAGTTTCAAGGAGGTTGACGATGGTCAGTCAGTTTCCAGGAGGTTGACGATGGACAGTCAGTTTCCAGGAGGTTGACAATTGTCAGTCAGTTTTTAGGAGGTTGACGATGTTCAGTGAGTTTCTAGGAGGTTGACGATGGTCGGTCAGTTTCCAGGAGGTTGACGATGGTCAGTTGGTTTCCAGGAAGTTGACGATGGTCGGTTAGTTTCCAGGAGGTTGACGATGGCCAATCAGTTTCCAGGAGGTTGACTATGGTCGGTCAGTTTCCAGGAGGTTGACGATGGCCAATCAGTTTCCAGGAGGTTGACGATGGTCGGTCAGTTTCCAGGAAGTTGACGATGGTCAGTCACTTTCCAGGAGGTTGACGATAGTCGATCAGTTTCAAGGAGGTTGACGATGGTCGGTCAGTTTCCAGGAGGTTGACGATAGTCGGTCAGTATCCAGGAGGTTGACGACGGTTAGTCAGATTCAAGGAGGTTGACGATGGTCAGTCAGTTTCTAGGAGGTTGACGATGGTCAGTCAGTTTCCAGGAGGATGACGATAGTCGGTCAGTTTCCAGGAAGTTGACGACGGTCTGTCAGTATGCAGGAGGTTGACGATGGTCAGTCAGTTTCCAGGAGGTTGACGATAGTTGGTCAGTTTCCAGGAAGTTGACGACGGTCGGTCAGTATCCAGGAGGA
Source organism: Panulirus argus (assembly GCA_038088735.1). Lineage (NCBI taxonomy): Eukaryota > Metazoa > Arthropoda > Malacostraca > Decapoda > Palinuridae > Panulirus > Panulirus argus. The sequence goes on along the minus strand of JAYMFT010089899.1, from coordinate 7,936 downwards.
TGACGACGGTCAGTCAGATTCCAGGAGGTTGACGATGGTCAGTCAGTTTCCAGGAGGTTGACGACAGTCGGTCAGTTTACAGGAAGTTGACGATGGTCGGTCAGTTTCAAGGAGGTTGACGATGGTCGGTCAGTATCCAGGAGGTTGACGACGGTCAGTCAGATTCCAGGAGGTTGACGATGGTCGGTCAGTATCCAAGAAGTTGACGATGGTCAGTCAGTTTCCAGGAGGTTGACGATGGTCAGTTAGTTTCCAGGAAGATGACGATAGTCGGTCAGTTTCCAGGAGGTTGACGATGGTCGGTCAGTATCTAGGAGGTTGACGACGGTCAGTCAGATTCCAGGAGGTTGACGATGGTCAGTCAGATTCCAGGAGGGTGACGATGGTCAGTCAGATTCCAGGAGGGTGACGATGGTCAGTCAGATTCCAGGAGGTTGACGATGGTCGGTCAGTTTCAACAGGGCAAACGATGGTCGATTAGTTTCCAAGCTGCTGTGACTGAGGTGAGGTACCATGTCACCAGTTAGTCTATCGCGAGAGTTTAGTTGTTACGTATCTGTACATCATTTTCTAGGCCAGACTTGGGACACGAGGATCAATATCGAGAGGTATGACTAGAAGCAGGCCACTCCCAGCCAAGTATCCTAGTATATACCTGGCGATGCACACCTCTTAGTATCAGTACGTTGGTGGTTGACTTGGTTTGATATGATTTCATCTTACTGCTTCCTCATTCTTTTTCTTGAATAAGTCTTTAAAATAAAAACCTTTGCTGCAACGATATCCGCTGCGAACACTCTGCAACGGTAAATTTTAGTCTTTGTGTTTTACTGCTCTGGGAACGACCACGTACGATTAAAGTCGGACAGGGTTAGTCAATTTCACGAGAATAAGAAAAAAAAATCATTCGTTTACTACTGAATCATCATAAAACAGGTGAATATCTAAAGAACTGGGTATACTGCTAATGATGTATGTTCAAAATACGTAACCTAATCTAGAAATCTATGATGATATTATCTTTGAATATGAAAGTAAGAATCCTCTCTGCAAACGTTCCTGTTACGATAGTTTCCACTACGAAAAAGAACAAATCTAATTTGAATAACCGTATTTTTCTCACAAGATGACTGATTCAACAGCAAATTGGGGAAAAAACATCTTTATCCACTATTCTCTTCTTAATAACATATTACAATTTGTTTTCGAAAATTTAACAGAAAAACTATTTAAGTGTACCATTTACAAATCTTAATATTCATGGGATGAGAACAATATCCCGCGGTATCTCGCAATGCTTATGTTTCGTATCATATTCTTTATTTTGCTCATTTATTTCTATACATACAATAATCATCTATTTATCTATCTTTTATCTATTTATTTATTTTCCATTTTTGGGCTAGGAGAAAAGGGAAGATTTACTTATTCTCTCTACTTAACTCTTCTGGTACACTGCATATACTCCTCATACCATGAGTACTATGTTTTCTTACTTCAACCTGTTATACTCTTCCAAAATATTTTCACCAGCAGGACACTGGCTTGATGGGAAACACAGACCGCTGGCTCAACAAGCTACACTATGATAGCAGTCAGTTGCCATTTTCATTTGTAAGACAGTATGCCTTACCCTTAGAAAAATTTTACAAACCAATATCTTATATACTAATATATATTAGTGTCATATTACTTAATAACGCTCTGGTGTGGAGTCCTCTTTCCACTCTTGAGCTCAGCACCCAAATAACATGGCAGTACTCAACGCAATATTGGCAAGTAGAGCAAAACATCGAATGCGTACACACACACACACACACACACACACACGTGCGCTTCACACACGCACGGTACTCGGTTTATGGGCCTCCGTGGTGTGGCAGTTAGCGATACTGACCTGAATCCAGCACGAGCCCACCGAGGGTCGAGCCCACACGGGCTCAAATCCTAAGAACGGCGTCTGCCCACAACCAATTGGGGCTGGTTAATAATTGGGTACCTTGCTTAGGCTGGTGTGTGTGTGACTTGGTTCAGTCCACTGACAGCACACTGACTCCAGTTAACAGTATGCTAGCCTTAACGGGTACATCTTTATCTGATCTATTAACGCCTATTGATGGCTTGGCTATAAATTACATGATAGTTACATAACGGAGAGGAATATATAGACAAATTTCAGAGATTTTAGACTAAAGTCTAGTCTTCTAGTATCGTTCCTCTATCTATCCTGGATATTTCTGTTTAATCTCTAATCATTCCTTAATAAGGTTTTAGAAAATATTTATGAAGTGTACCAAGCTTTATGTAATATGCTTTGATAGTACTTCCGAAGCTGTTCACTGCGACACTACCTTAAGAAAAATCATGTCGATGATTGCACCATTTAGCTTTCTAAATAGTAAGATCATTTGCATGGTTAGCTCACATACCTCACAACTAATTGTTTACATGAGTATACATGAAAAAGATAGACAACAGGAGGCGTGATTCGCCCACGACTGGGTTGACTGGTAAAAAAGAAAATCAGTAATCAACACAAAATCACTGAAGGTCATATATTTAGCGACAGAATTATTATTTTACATTTGAAAAGGAGTTAAAAGATTTTACGGTTGGCTGATGCAGCATGACGCTCACAGCCTTAATGCCCATAGTAGTTGAAAGGCCTAACGCCCAACTAATCAACTTACTGGGGGTTCTGATAAATCATAAACATAATACATAAAACACCTTTAATGATTTCAGGCGCCATCAACATCTTGCACACTTTCTGAAAGAAATTAGTTCATTCACATCTATGTAAAGTGTTTAATTTGTTAATTTGAAATACATAATAGGGGCGGATGTTTCCTAACTATATTTTTCAAACATAAGTATTTTTTAAAGAAAATAGAAACCTACGAAAGATCAACCCAGGAGATTTTCGAACATGTCTCGGAGAGACTTGGTGGAGCCGCTAACGGTGTCATCAACATAGACTGTCCTGCCAACACTCCTCCGCCATCACCTCATGCCAGATATAGATTTCTTGTTGCTCAGACCTGTCACACAAGGTTAGTCTCCTCTACTGTTGATTTTCTTTTTTCAGCTTGTGAAAGGAAAGGAATGTAGGTATCACAGTAATAATGTTAAAGATGACACAGCTTTTTGGTTGCTCTGAACAAGGCCTAACATCAAACTAGGGTTGCGTATAAGAGCGGTAAGTAAGTTAAGGTCACTGGTACAGTGAAAATCATGAATGGAAATACTATTATCAGGCAATGAGAGGAATAACACGAGATGGCATTGCGGCATAAGGGAAAGCAAGACGTGAGGTAAATATACTCTTGGGATACGAGCATGTTTGAGACCGTCCATATATCTAATTTAATCCGTTTACTTTATTTTCGGAGTTTAACGATCTAGTTAATCATTATTATTCATGAAACAATTATTCATCATACTATACCTTATCTTAAACTTACACGGAATGCTACATTCCTGAATATAATGTTTAAGTGTTCCATTCCGCCCTCACATCTCATTTCAGATTCCCTTCCACTTTTGTAACCTAGTTTTAGTCTAAGCACAGTGGTATATTTATGCCTAGTCTTTCCATGAGCATGATATCATATACTTCTATGTATTTCATCATACCATTTCATACTCCTGGTGTCTTTAATATCTTCTTTCCAATAGATTCCTCTCTCAATATATCCTTTTGTAATGTCCTTTAAATGTCTCATATATTTAATTAGGTACAAGAAAATCTATCTTATGTCTCGTACTTCCATCTTTTGCCTTAGTATTAGCCAACCAATCCAACATGTACAGGTACCCATAAGAAAGTAGCATTTCTCCCCGCTTTTTCTCAATTCCGAATACTTTAGCAAATTTCCTTAGTAACCATACTTTCATCTACAGCGTAGTGCATTCTTCCTTTGCCCTCTATCGAGATAATCACCGACTCCAGCATGAAGACGCTTGTGTACGATAATGTGACCTTTGACCTGAGCCTTTTAATGTCAGGTCAAAGATCGCACAAGGTTCGTACTGTTGTATTCAAGTGATTTAAATGGGCTACAATTGAAGTGGATTACATGATACAATACCAGCCATGAATCAACCAGTTGTATACCTCACGTATCTCACAAGTGTCTATCTGTTTACCTAACTGTTTGTCTATCAATCCATCTCTCTTCAGTACAGACGATGCTAAAAAATTTGTTCACGAACTCGGTTTTGCTCCGTTGCTAACCTGGCGGTCCACCCGCACCGAAACAGACAATCGTTGTCCTGCAGACCCCCGCTATCTTGAACTGACCACCCAGCCACCGACAAGCCCTCCTTTCTTTACTACTATGCTCGCATAATATAGATAACAGTGTGTCATGAGTATTCATTTTCTTAAACCTCCATATGCTGTCAACTTTCCTTCCCGGATACTCGAACGTCGAGCTGAAGTTTTGGCAAGTGGTCACATCTGGCAATACTCTTTGTGCTGGTCGTCCTTAATGAACGAGCAAGACCACAATTATCGCACTTGATCACCCTCCAGTTGTGTGTGGTTCATTACCATCCACTTGACTCTGTGTTATATTCTACAGATAACGAGCAACGAAGGACAAATGCAAATATCTCAGGGAGTGGGGCTGCTCCGCACTCGCACACATACTGCTAGAGGTGGAATACATATGCGAAAAATCAGGAAGGATCAAAGTTGTTCGTTTGCGGGTGGGTAACTTTGGGTTCCTTTATACCTAAGGCGTTATGACAATTTCACGCGAGTGACACTTGACTCTCGGTAACGCTAGAATGGTCTGTTTTACAAATCCGCGCCCGTCAGCAAAACATCATGTTATGAGAGATCTTTTCCCTATATCAACATTAATCACACATCGGCAGTGCAGTTTGGCGATATTTTGTACCCAATTCCAACAAAAAATGACACCCAGACAGTCTCCTTCCTACAAACAGACGCCCTTTAAAGCTACCATCACACGGATTTCTTAGTCACTTGGGAAGTGGACTAGAGGAGACGTGTACAAAGCTGGCGAATGTGATCACGTTACATGGTGGCACCGTCTGGAGCTGGCAAAACACTGGCCAGATGGACGTGTCAACAAACTTGTTGTTTGATCAGCCGGGTTAGAACAACACGTTCATCACACTCGCACTGCTCATGGCGAGTATGATATCATGATATTATCAATGGCTATAAGTGCTGTTACCTTACTCGTGATATTATTTGAGTACTTCTACCGTTTCTGTACCATTGCCTGGGCTACTGGTGAAGCCGCTGCTGCTGCACCTACTGCTGTTGTTCACACCACGACTGATGCTACTAGTATTTTTTGGGCTATTCCTACTACTATAATTACCACTACTTATGGTGCGAAGAAAACTGCGATTTCCACCACTAATGTTGCTGGTATAACAAACACTACTACAACTTGTACTCTCGATGCTGTTGCTGTTGCCACAACCATCAGTATCATTTGCTGCTAACACCGCTGCTGTTGGCGTTGTAATTAACACTACTTCTTACAACAGCAGAACATATGGTTATTATAACACGTTTACTAGATCTGCTGGCCCATGCCAGGTAGTTGTGGCTATCCAATCTGAACTTGGAACTTTTTTAGTTTCTTCACTTACTTTCCTGTTTGACAACTCATCATTCAACTCAGAATTTTTTTTTCCACGTCAGTGCTTTCCTATAATCATATCAAAACTAAATCCATTAAGTTTAACATCTTTGTACTGAGTTCTTTCTTGACTGGATATTCTGAGATCTTATTGTTATTCACTACATCGAGTCCTCTCCTTCCCCTGTCCACTGCTATCATGGCAGCCCCCTTACTCTTCGCCTTTCTGGGGAATGCAGAATTACTACCCTGATGTTAGGGATCATTTCGACGGCCCTCCTCCGTATGCCTTCTAATTCACTGATACCCATCCTATGATAGAGTGCCCAGAATTGCACCTCATAATCAAGGTGTGGCCCCACAAGAGAGATACGGCAGCAGTATAACATCTACACTGTTATTGCAGATACATCTAAAAAATATAACTGTTCTCTTCGATATATTTCGAACGTTTATTTCTCTGCAAACATAAAGTGATAAATGGAATTTAGCTGTCATGTTGTAGGTCACTGTTATGGAGCAGGAAACTTTAGATGCAAATATATATATATATATATATATATATATATATATATATATATATATATATATAGAGAGAGAGAGAGAGAGAGAGAGAGAGAGAGAGAGAGAGGTTCAATAATGTTCAAAAGTGAATGATATCAGGTCTATACAGTGAGGGAAACATTAGGCGACACTACAGCCAGCCACTATCAGAAAAGTTTGATAGAGCAAGAAATAAATATAGTAGGATAAGAAAAGAGGATCAGAGTAATTTTGGAAAGAATAATGCGGACAAGGCTGTAGAAGATCCAAAACTTTTACATAAATAAAAGGTTGAATTATCAGATAAAGAGCAGCTAATCAAGCAAAGGGATTCATAGGGTTGAGTTGTGAAGGGCGATTTCAAAATATACGAAGAAATGAATAACAAGTTCAAAAATGTTTTCACAATGGTAGACATTACAGCCCTATTGCCAGTGAGATGGATTGTGGAGGAGGTCTTGAAAAGCAGTGGAAGAACTAGAAAAGACATAAACAAACCGCTAATGGTCCTTAACCCGTATAGCGCTCATGGTCCTAATGAAGCTTCTTCCATATATGCTGAAGTGTGCAAAGACACTTGACAGACCTCTTGACATTTTGTTCAAGATGTCATTCGAGGAAGGAAGAGTGCTGTTTAATGGAAGAGATAATTAGAAAGAAAATGGATTACTATTTGCAAAGCATATAACACTCAAGTGAGAGCCAACATGGATTAGACAAGAAAGAAGGATGGGTGAAATGTGTGTAACTGAACTACTGGAAAGCATTTGACAATGTACCACTCAGGAGGTTGGTAAGAGCTGGATCTGCAGGCAGGAATAAAGGAGACTCCTTCGATAGACAGTAAATTGTTGTGGTGGATGGGAACAAAGGATGCATGTCAGAGGAGCCTTCTCGAGTTGGGTTGAGGTCACCAGTGGTGTGCTGCAAGCCTCATTCCTGGGACCATTGCTCTTCTTTACCAATATGATCTGCTAGAAGCACTGGACTCATACCTGAATATGTTTGAGGATGACGCCATGGTCATGAGGAATGTACTTACATGGTGACTTAAACAAAGCTGGTTTGACATATGCTCTACGTAACTCAACCAGGGCAAATGTGAAGTAATGAAGATGAGACACGGTGAGATAAGGCCTCGATACGACTTTTATCAAGCAGAGAAAAGCTGCAGGATCTGTGCTTAACCTGTTGTAAGAGCCCTACCTTAGAAGAACCGTAAAGGAGACAAACTGTCTCTGGTAAATAATATGGAGTTACATTTAGATGCACGGATAAGGAAACATTCAACAAACTGTTCACATCGTATACCAAGTCGAAAAAGAAATGAGTATCCTTCTCATGTTTGGTTACCATTTTTTGAGAAGCAAAGGGAATTAACAGTCAAGTTCTAAAGAGGCCAAAGAAATGGCAACAAGATATGTACCAGAATCAAAGGAGCTGATTTGTAAGTGAGAGATTTAATGCCACAGATTTATCCACCACGGAAGAGAAAAGAGTAAGGAGTAACTTGATCACAGATTCTAATTTTTTAAACCAGTTTGATGACGTCAACAATGTACACTTCATGAAACGCGAAGACAGGACAACCACGGGGAATAACGCACAATTAAGCAAATAATGTATATGAAAAGAAGTAAAGAGGTACTGTACTTTTTATATGTAGTGGATGGGTGAATTATGTTGAACGATTTTTTTTTTTAATGTTGAAGGCTCCAGTCACGGGCAAAAGTCCACATCAAGGCCGGGCCCTAATTGAAATATAG
>JAYMFT010089888.1:0-14058 GCA_038088735.1 Panulirus argus | reverse complement strand
GCAGAGACAGAAGCATCACCACATAAGAGACAATAATTTACCCAGGGAAAGTCAGAAAAGAAGTTACGTAAGTTATTGCAATCAGCTTTGTTCAGGTGCCAGTATTTACGCTTAGAAGGGGCTGCTAGAGTGGGAGGTGCCGTTAGATTAGATACATTTATGAGAGCATGATCAGATGAACCAAGTGGGGGCGAGATTGTGTATTTACAGCGAGACGGATTAGAGGTGAAAAACAAATCCAGAATATTAGGAGAGTGGTCATAGCGGTCCGGTATATGGGTAGGGTGAGAGATAATTTGCTCTAAATCATTAAGAATAGAGAACGTGAGGGCTTCTATCCCTCCACCATACGCATGGGAGGAATTCAACCATTCCCTACGGTAAGTGTTGAAATCTCCGAGGTAGAGGATCTCGGCTTGCTGATGAGAGGATGTCACAGTCTAAAGACAGGAGTCTAGATAGTCGAAGAAGGATATAATATTTGCAGAATTAGGAGAGCAATAGGCGAAGCAGAGGACAAGTGTGGCAGTAGGAAGACAGACTTTGAGCCACATATCATCAAAGTTTGGAGACTCAAGGTCCTTGAGGCGTGCAACAGGTGTGTATGTGTTGGAGTAAGCACAAACACCACCTTTAAATCGGAAACTTGAAAGGAGATCATGGTTAGATATGAAAAAGGGACTAGTGACAACATTATTAGACAACTCCCTCTCAGGCAGAAGTAAGATATTAGGAGAGGTACTAAACAGATGGAATTCAACTGAGGAGAGGTTACTAACGAGACCGCGAATGTTGGTATAGTGAATAGAAAAAGAGGAACGTCTTACAAAAAGGGATTAGTCATGGGAGGAGCCGGTACTATTACTGCTAGAGCCCTCCCTCTCATTGACAGTAGAATCAGGTTGAAACCCGGAGATTTTTAGCACCCCATGATGCCGGGGACTAGGGGCCCCACAGATTTGTTTTCATGTACCTCCACTTATAACAGTAATTTCTGCAAAATTGCTGACTACTGGTAATGTGAGCCTGATGGGATTTGACAGGTCTAGACAGCGTTGCTCATAGATGTGAGATGAAGGGTATTCTATTACTAGTAATGGAATAGTCTTCCTTATTATGGGCGATCATAGCCGAGCGGTTAGCGTTCCCATTTACCACGGAAAATTCCGTGTTCGAATCCTTACCCTTGGAGGGTATTTTGTGTTCTATGAAAAATGCATGTTCGTACGCAATATGATTGTATTCATACACCACCACGTGTGACAGTACGTTCTGTAAAATTGCTGAATACCGGTAATATGAGCCTCATGGGATTTGACCGGTCTAACCCCCGTTGCTCTAGGATGTGAGACGAAGGGTATTCGATTATAAGTAATCGAAATGTCATATCCCTATTATAGGCGAACATAGCCAAACGGTTAGCTTTCCCAGCTACCTCGCGAAAGGTCTGGTTTCGAATCCTTGCTGTTGGAGGGTATTATGTGATTTAGGAATGATGCGCGTTGGTGTGCACTATACTTGTGTTCATTTACCTCCATAAATGACGCTAAGTTCTGCAATATTGCTGACTAGTAGTGATGTGAACCTCATAGAATTTGACCGGTTAAGACCCAGTTGCTCATGGATGTTAGACAAAGGGTATTCGATTACTAATAATCGAATAGTCATGTCCCTGTTAGAGGCAATCATAGCCAAGCGGTTAGAGTTCATTGCTACCACACAAAAGTTGTGAGCATAATAATCTTGCTTTTGGAGGGCATTATGTGCTCAATGAGAAGTCCGAGTATATATGCACTATAATTGTATTCATATACCTCCTAGTGTGACAGTAAGCTATGTAAATTGTTGACAATTGGTAATTTTAGCCTGATGACATTTAGCAGGTCAAGACCAAGTTCCTCACGCATATGAGACGAAGGATATTCGATTATTAGTAATAGAATAGCCATTTTCATATTAGGGGCGATCATAGCTGGGCAGTTAGCGTTCCCAGATACCACGGAAAAGGACCAGGTTTGAATCCTTGCTATTGGAAGGCTTAATGTTTCTTATTAAGAGTGCGCATTCAGATGCACCAAAATGGTGTTCATATACCTCCACGTGTGACAGAAAATTTTGTAAAATTGATGACTAATATTAATGTGAGCCAAATAGGATTTGACAAATCTAGACCCCATTGCTCATGATTATGACGCTAACGGTAATCGATTACTTGTAATCGATTAGTCATTTCCCTATTAGTGGCGATTATAGCCGAGCTGTTAACGTTCCCAGCTACCAAGGAAAAGGCCCATATTTCAATCCATGGTGTTGGAGGGGATTATGTGTTCTATGAAAAGTGCGCTTTGTTATGCACTTCATTTATGTTCTTATACCTGCATGTGTGAGACAAACTTCCTAAAAACTGTTATAATTGTGCACAAATACGTACATAGAAGACAGACCCCATTGCTCATGGATGTGAGACGAAGTGTATTCGTTACTAGTAATCGAATTATTATTCTCCTGTTAGGGGCGATCATAGCCGTATGATAGGCGTTCCCAGCAACTAAGGAAGAAGTCCAGGTTCGAATCCTTGATTTTGGAGTGCAGTATGTACTCTAAGAAAAGTGCGCGTTCATATGCACTATATCTATGTTCATATACCTCCTCGTGTGACAATAAGTTCTGTAGATTTGCTGACTACTGATAATATGAGCCTAATGGGACTTGACTGGTCTAGACCCGGTTGCTCATGGATGTCAAATGAAGGGTATTCGAATACTAGTACTAGAATACTCTATTCCTTATTTGGAGCGATCATAGCCGAATGTTTAGCGTTCCCAGCTTCAACGCAAAATGACTGGGTTCGAAGCCTTGCTTTTGAAGGGCGTTATGTGTTATATGAAAAGCGCACGTTCATATACTCTATATTTGTGTCCATATACCTCCATCTGTGAAAGTGAGATGTATAAAAATGCTGACTACTGGTAATGTGAGCCTTATGAGAACTGACCGGTGTAGACTCACTTGCTCATCGATGTGAGAAGAAGGGCATTCGATTACCAGTAATCGAAGAGTCATTTCCCTATTATAGGCGATCATAGCCTAGCTGTTAGCGTTCCCAGCTACCACTGAAAAGGACGAGTTTTGAATCCTTGCCGTTGGAGGGCATTATGTTTTCTTACCAAAAGTGCGCGTTCAAATGTACTATATTTGTCTTAATATACCTCCAGGTGTAGAGTAAGTTCTCTAAATCAGCTATAATTGTGTTCAAATAAGTCCATATGTGACAAACTCCGTTGCTCATGGATGTGAGACGAAGGGTATTCGATTACTAATAATCCAATAGTCATTTTCCTGTTAGAGGCGATCAGAGACGAAAGGTTAGTTTTTCCAGCTACTACGCAAAAAGGTTCGAGATCGAATCCCTGCTGTTGGAGAGCATTATGTTTTTCAATGAAATGTTCGCGTTCATATGTACTATATTTGCTCTCATATATCACCAACTGTGAAAGTAAGTTCTGTAAAATTTCTGACTACTGGTAATGTGAGCCTGATGGACTTTGACCAGTAATCGAATAGTCGTTTCCCTATTAGGGGCGGTCACATCCAAGCGGATAGCATTCCCAGCTACCATGAAAATTATCTATGTTCGTATCCTTGCCCCTGGAAGACATTATGTGTTCCATGAAAAGTGCACGTTCATATGCACTATTATTGTGTTCATATACCTCCACGTATATGAATTACTGGTAATACTAGCCATATAGGATTTGACCAGCCCAGCCCCAGTTACTCATGGATATGAGACGACAGGTATTCGATTCTAAGTAATCGAATTATCATGTCCCTATTATAGGCGATCATAGCCGAGAAGTTAGCGTTTCCATCTACTACACAAAAGGCCCGGGCTCGAATCCTTGATGTTTGAGGACATTATGTGTTTCATGAATAGTTCACGATTATATGTACAATGTTTGTGTTCATATACCTCCACCTGTGAGAGTAAGTTCTGTAAAAATGCGGATGGGATTTGACCGGTCTTAGTCCCCGATGCTCATGGATGTCAAACAAAGGGTATTCGAATACTAGTAACTGAATAGTCAATTCCTTATTAGGAGCGATCATAGCCAAGTGGTTAGAGCTCCTAGCTACCAAACAAAAGGCCCGGTTTCGAATTCTTGCTGTTGGAGGGCATTTTCTGTTTTCTGAAAAGCTCACGTTTATATGCAAAAAATTTGTGTTCATATATCTCCACCGATGACATTAAGTTTAATAAGAATGCTGACTACTGGTAATATGAACTTGATGAGATTTGATTTGTCTAGACTCCGTTTCTCATCGATGTGAGACGAAGGGTATTCGATTACTGTTAATGAAAGAGTCATTTCCCTATTAGAGTTCTTAGCTACCACGCAAAAGGTTCATATGCGAATACTTATTATTGTAGGGCATTATGTGTTCTATGAAAATTGCGCGTTCATATGTAATATACCTGTGTTCATATACCTCCATAAAATTGCTGACTACTAGTAATGTCAACCATGTGAGATTTGACCGGTCTAGACCCCGTTGCTCATGGATGTAAGACGAAGGGTATTCGATTACTAGTTATAGAACAGGCATTTTCGTTTTAGGGACGATCATAGCCAAGCGGTTCGTGTTCCTAGCTACCACGCAAAAACGCAAAAGGTTCGGGTTCGAATCCTTGCTATTGGAGGGTATTAAGTTTTCAATGAAAAGTATGTGTTCATATATACAACATTTTCTTTTTTGTACCACAAACTGTGAAAGTAAGTTCTGTAAAATATCTGACTACTGTTAATGTGAGCCTAATGGCATTTCAATGGTCTAGACCCCGTTGCTGATAGATGTAAGAATAGGGTTTCCGATTACTAGTAATCGAATACTCGTTTCCCTACTAGGGGCGATCAAAGCCGAGCAGATAACGTCCCATCTACCATGGAGAAGGACTGGGCTCGAATCCCTGCTTTTGAGAGACAGTATGTTTCTTTTTTATGAAAATTCCGCTGTCATATGCTTTTTATTTGTGTTCATGTACCTCTAAGTATAAAAGTAAGTTCTGTGATGTACTGACTAATCATAATATGAGTCTGATACGATTTAACCAGTTTAGACCCCGTTACTCATGGATGTTAAACAAAGGGAATTCTAATACTAGTAACTGAATATGCAATTCCTTATTAGGAGCGATCATAGCCAAGTGGTTAGCGTTTCTAGCTACCAAGCAAAAGGCCCGGGCTCGAATCCATGCTGTTGGAGGGCGTTATGTGTTTTATGAAAAGTTCACGTTTATATGCACTATGTTTTGTACATATCCCTCCACCTGTGATGGGATTTGACCTGTCTAGACTCCGTTTCTTATCGATGTGAGACGAAGTGTATTCGATTACTAGTAATCGATAGGCATTTTCCTTTTAGGGACGATCATAGCCAAGCGGTTAGTGTTCCCAGCTACCAAGAAAAAGGTTCAGATTCGAATCTTTACTATTGGTGGGCATTATGTGTATTATGAAAAGCGACCGTTCATGTACACTATATTTGTGTTCACATACCTCCTCGTGTGAGAGTAAGTTCTATGAAATTGCTGACTGCTGTTAACATGAGCCCTATGGTGTTTGACTCGTCTAGACCCAGTTGCTCATGAATGCCAAACAAAAGGGTATTCGAACACTAGTACTTGAATAGTCAATTCCTATTTAAGAGCATCTTAGCCAAGCGGCTTGCGTTACCATCTGCCACGCAAAAGGCCCGGGTTCGAATCCTTGCTGATGCAGGGCATTATGTGTTCTATGAAAAATGCATGTTCATAATGCAATATATTTGTGTTCATATACCTCTAATTGTGACAAACAGGTCCGCAAAATTGCTGACTGGTGGTAATGTGAGCCTGGTGGCATTTGACGAGGGGTATTCAATTATTAGCAATCGAGTAGTCATTTCCCTATCAGGGGCGAGAACAGCCAAGCGTTTAGCGTTTCCTGCTACCAAGCAAATGGTGCGGGTTTGAAATCTTGCTTTTGTTGGGCATTATGTGTTCTATGAAAAGTACGCTTTCATATGCAATATACTTGTGTTCTTATACCTCCATATGTGATAGATCCCGTTGATCATGGATGTGAGTCGAAGGGTATTCGATTACTATTAACTCAATAGTCATTTCCTTATTAGGAGCGATCATAGCCAAGCAGTTAGCGTTACCATCTACCACGCAAAAGGCCCGGGTTCGAATCCTTCCTGACGCAGGGCATTATGTGTTCTATGAAAAGTGCCCGTTCATATGCACTATATACCGCCATGTGTGAAAGTAAATTCTATAAAATTGCTAACTAGTGGCAATGTGATTCGAGTGGCAATTGACCGTTCTAAACCCCGTTGCTCCTGGATATGAGACATAGGGTATTCGATTATTAGTAAATCGAATAGCCATTTCCTAATTAGGGGCGATCACAGCCGAGTGGTCTGAGTTCGCAACTACCATGAAAAAGGTCCGGGTTCGAATCCTTTCCCTTGGAGGGCATAATGTGTTCTATGAAAGTGGGCGTTCATATATTTATTCGTGTTCATATACCTCCTCGAGTAACAGTAAGTTCTATGAAATTGCTGACTTTTGGTAATATGAGCTTCATGGGATTAACCGGTCTAGTCTCCGTTCCTCATCGATGTAAAACGCAGGATATTCAGTTACTAGTAATCGAAGAGTCATATCCCTGTTAGAAGCGATCACGGCAGAGCAGTTAGAGTTCCCACCTACCACACAAAAGGTCCTGGTTCGAGTCCTTGCAGTTGGAGGGCGTTATGTGTTTTATGAAAAGTGCGCATTCATATGCACTACATTTGTGTTCATATACCTCCATGTTTGACAGTAATATCTGCAAAATTGCTGACTACTGGTAATATAAGCCTTATGGGATTTGACCTGTTTGGACCCCGTTGCTCATGGATTTGAAACTATCTTCAGTTATTAGTAATAGAATAGTCATATCCCAATTAGGAGAGATAACAGGCAAGCGGTTAGCTTTCCCAGCTACTACAAAAAAAGTCCGTGTTCCAATATTTGCTGTTGCAGGGCATTGTGTGTTCCATGAAAAGTGCACGTTCATATGCACTATATTTGTGTTCATATTCCTAAAAGTGTCAAAGTAAGTTATATAAAACTGCTGACTACTAATAATTAGAACATGATGGGATTTCATCGATGCAGACCGAGTGCTTCATCAGTATAAGACGAAAGGTATTCGATTACAGTCAAGCGGTTAACGTTCCCAGGTTTCATGGAAAAGGTCCGGGTTCGAGTCCTTGCTGTTGGAAAGTATTATGTGCCCTATGAAATGTGCACGTTAATATGCATTATATTTGTGTTCATAGAACTCCACGTGTGACAGTAAGTTCTGAAAAATTTTTGTCAACTGGTAATATGAGCCTGATGGAAATTGACCGGTCTTGCCCCCGTTGTTCATGGAAATGAGTCGAAGGGTATTCGATTTCTAGCAATTGAAGTCATTTTCCTGTTAGAGGCGATCATTTCCTAACGTATAGAGTTCTCAGCTATCACGCTAATGGTCAGTTTGAGAAACCTTGCTGTTGGAGGGCATTATCTGTTTTATGAAAAGTGTATGTTCATATGCACTATATTCATGTTCATATACCTCCTTTTGTGACAGTATGTCCTATAAGATTGCTGGCTGGCAGCAAAATGAGCCTCATGGGATTTGACCGCTCTAGATCCCGCTACTCACGGAAGTCAAAGGATATTTGAATATTAGTAATCAACCTGTCAATTCCTTATTAGGAGCAATCATAGCCAAGTGGTTAGCGTTCCCAGCTACTACGCAAAAGGCTCGGGTCCAAATCCATGCTTTTGGAGGGCATCATGTGTTTCATTAAAAGTTCACGTTTATATGCACAATATTTGTGTTCATATATCTCCACCTGTGACAGTATGTTTTGATGAGATTTGAACTGTCTGAACTCCGTTTCTCATCGATGTGAGACGAAGGGTGTTCGATTACTAATAATCGAAGAGTAATTTCCCTGTCTGAGGCGATCACAAGCGAACATTTAGAGTTCCCAGCTACCACGTAAAAAGTCCGGATTTGTGTCCTTACTCTTGGAGGGCATTATGTGTTTTATGAAAAGTGCGCCTTCATATGCACTCTGTTTGTGTCCATACAACTTCTCGTGTGAGAGTAAGTTCCATAAAATTGCTGACTACTGGTAATATGAGCCTGATGTCATTTGACAGGTCAAGACCAAGATGCTCATGGATGTGAGACGAAGGATATTCGATTACTAGTAATCGAATAGTCATTTCCATATCAGGGACGATCATTGCCGAGCGGTTAGATTTCCCAGCTACCGCGCAACACATTCGGGTCCGAATACTTCATGTTAGAGTTAATTATGTGTTCTATGAAAATTGTGCGTTCATATGCAATATATTTGTATTAATATATCTCCATATAAGACACTGAGTTCTATGAATCTGCTGATTATTGGTAATTCGAGCCTGAGAGGATTTGACCGGTATAAACCGAGTTCTCATGGATATGACACGAAGGGTCATTTTCCTATAAGAGGCGATCACAGACGAGCGGTTAGTATTTCCAGATACCACGGAAAAGGGCCTGCTTCGAATCCTTGCTGTTGAGGGCATTATGTTTGCTATCAAAAGTATGCGTTCATATGCTCTATATTTGTGTTCATACACTTCCTCGTATAAGGGCAAGTTCTGTAAATTTGTTGATTACTGGTAATATGAACCTGATGGGATTTCAACGGTCTAGAATAGGCATTTTCCTATTAGGGGCCACCATAGCCGAGCGGTTAGTGTTCCCAGCTACCATACAAAATGATCAGGTTCGAGTCTTACTGTTGGAGGGCTTATGTTTTTAATGAAAAATATGCATTCATGTGCACTGTATTTGCTTTCATTCAACACCAACCGTGAAAGTATGTTCTTTAGAATAACTGACAACTGGTAATGTGAGCCAGATGACATTTGATGGTTCTATATTCCATTGCTTATGGAAGTGAGCTGAGCGTCTTTCGATTACTAGTAATCAAATAGTCGTTTTCCTATCAGGGGCTATCATAACCGAGCAGTTAGTGTTCTCAGCTCACACGCAAAATATTCATGTTCGAATCCTTGCTGTTAGAGGGCATTATGTGTTTTATGAAGACTGCATTTTCATATGCACTATATTTGTGTTCATATACCTCTAAGTGTGACAGCAAGTGAGCCTGATGGTATTTCACCGGTCTGGACCCCGTTGCTCATGGATATGAGATAATGGGTTTTCGATTACTAGTAATCTAATAGACATTTCCCTATTAGGGACGATCAGAGCCAAGCGGTTAACGTTCCCCGCTACCACGCAAAAGGTCGGGTTTGAATCTTTGATGTTGAAGGGTACTATCTTGTGTATGAAAAGTGCTCATTCACATGCACTATATCTATATTCATATACCTCCATGTGTGATAGTAAGTTCTGTAAAATTGCTGAATACTGGTGATATAAGCCTGATGGGATTTATCCGATATAAAAAGAGTTGCTCATGGATATTAGACGAAAGGTATTCGATTAATAGAAATCGAATAGTCATTTTCATATTAGGGGCGATCATAGCCGAGAGGCTAGCTTTCCCATCTACCAAGCAAAAGTTCTGGGTTCCAATCCTTGCCCTTGTAGGGTATTATGTGCTCTATGAAAGTGTACGTTCATATACACTGTTTGTGTTTGCATACTTTCACCTGTGAGACTAAGACATGGGATTTGACCGATGTAGACTTCGTTGCTCATCGATGTGAGATAAAGGGTATTCGAATAGTAATCGAAGAGTCATTTCCCTGTTAGAGGCGATCATAGTCGAGTGGTTAGCGTTTCCAACTACCACACGAAAGGTCCGGGCTCGAATCCTTGCTCTTGGATGTATTATGTGATTTATGAAAGATGTGAGTTCATATTCACTATACTTGTTTTCATATACCTCGAAATGTGACACTAAGTTCTGTAAAACTGCTGACTATTGATAATTTGAGCCTTTATGGCATTTCACTGGTCTAGACCCAGTTGCTCATGGACGTGAGACAAAGGGTATTCGATTACTAGTAATCGAATAGTTATTTCCCTATTAGGGGCGATCATAGCCATCATAGCCAAGCGGTTAGCGTTCCCTTCTACCAAGCAAAAGGTCCATGTTTGAAACCTTACTTTTTGAGGGCATTATATGTCCTATCAAAAGTGGGCCCTCATATGCACTATATTTATGTCCATATACCTCCATGTGTGAGAGTAAGTTCTGTGAAACTGCTGACTACTGGTAATGTGAGCCGATGGCACTTGACAGGTCAAGACCACGTTCCTCCTGGACGTGAGACAAAGGATATTCGATTACTAGTAATCGAAATGTCATTTTCATATTAGGTGGCGATCATAGCCGAGTGGTTAGTGTTCCCAGCTACCACGCAAAAGGATCGGGTTCGAATCCTAGATGTTGGATGGCATAACGTTTTTAATGATAAGTACACATTCATATGTACTATATCTACTTTATTATACCACCAACTTTGAAAGTAAGTTATATGTGATATCTGACTACTGGTAATGTGAGCCAGATGGCATTTGATGGGTCTAGACTCCGTTACTTATGGATGTGAGACGAGTGGTTTTGGATTACTGGTAATCAAATAGTCGTTTCCCTATTATGGACGATCATAGCCAAGCAGATAGGGTTCGAATCTCTGCTCTTATGGGACATTATTTTTCTTTTCTTATGAAAAGAGCACTCTCATATGTTTTTTTATTTGTGTTCATGTGCCTCCGAGTATGAAATGAAAATGCTAATTATTGGAAATATGAGCCTAATGGGATTTGACCGGTTTTGACCCCATTGCTCATGGAAGTAAGACAAAAAGTATTCGATTACTAGTAACTGATTAGTCATTTCATTATTATGGGCTTTTATAGCCAAGCAGTTAGCGTTCCCAGCTATCATGCAAAAGATAAGAGTTCGAATCCTTGCTGTTGGAGGTCATTATGTGTTTTATGAAAACACATGTTCATATGCACTATATTTGTATTTATTTGCCTCTACATGTGACAGCAAGTTTTGTAAAATTGCTGACTACTGGTAATATGAGCCTGATGGGATTTCCCCGAAGTAATATTCGATTATCAGAAATCGAATAGTCATTTTCATATCAAGGGCGATCATAGCCGAGAGGTTAGCGTTACCATCTACCAAACATAAGGTCCGGGTTCGATACCTTGCACTTGGAGGGCATTATGTGTTCTACGAAAAGTGCACATTCATATGCACTATATACGAGTTCATATATATTCACGTGTGACAGTAATTTCTATAAAATTGCTGACTACTGGTAATATGAGCCTCATAGGATCGGCCGGTCTAGACCCGGTTGCTTTTGGATGTGAGACGAACCATATTCGATTACTAGTAATCGAATAGTCATTTCCCTATTAGGGGCGATCATAGCCAAGCAGTTAGCGTTCCTTGCTAGCACGCAAAAGGTCTAGGTTTGAAATCTTGCTTTTGGAGGGCATCGTGTGTTCTGTCAAAAGTGGGCTTTCATATGCATAATATTTGTGTTCATGTACCTCCAAATGTGACAGTAAGTTCTATAAAATTGCTGACTGCTCGTAAGTTGAGCCCGATAGGATCTGACCGGTGTAGAGCCCGTTGCTCATGGTTGCGAGACGAAGGGTATTCGTTTACTAGTAATCGAATAGTCATTTCCCTATTAGGGGTGATCATAACTGAGCGGTTTGCATTAGCAGCTACCACTCATCAGTTCCGGGTTCGAATCCTTGCTGTTGCAGATCATTATGTGTCCTAAGAAAAATGCGCTTTCATATGTACTATATGTGTTCATATACCTTCAAGAGTGACACTCTGTACTGTAAAACTGCTATATTTGTGTAGATATACGTCCATGTGTTACAGACCTCTTTGCTCATGGATGTGAGACAAAGGGTATTCGATTACAAGTAATCGAATTGTCATTTACCTATTAGAAGTTATCACAGCCTAGCCGTTGGCGATCCCAGCTACCACGCGATAGGTTCTCCTTGAAATCCTTCCTGATGAAAGACATGATATTTTTCTATGAAAGATATGCATTTATAAGCACTCTATTTGACCACTTTAGACCCCGGTATTCACGAATATGACAAGAACGGTATTCGATTACTTGTAATCGAATAGTCGTTTCCCTATTCGGGGTGATTACAGCTGAGCGATTAGCGTTCCCAGCTATAAAGCGAAAGGTCCGAGTTTCAATCCTTGGTGTTGGAGGGCATTATGTGTTCCATGAAAACTGCGCTTTCATATACACTGCATTTGTGTCGTTCCCAAAAACTGCTCTAATTGTGTTCAAATATGTCCAAAAGTGACAGACCGCAGTCGCAGTGCTCATGGATTTGAGACGAAGGGTATTCGAAGACTAGAAATCGAATGGTCATTCCCTATTAGTAGCGATCATAGCAGAGTGGTCAGCGTTCCCAGCTGCGACGCAAAAGGTCTGGATTCGAATCTTTGCTGTTGAAGGGGATTATGTGTTCTACGTAGAGTGCGCGTTCATATGCACTATATTTGTGTTCATATACCTCCTCGTGTGACATTAATTTCCCTAAATTTATTGACTAATGGTATTTTGAGCCTCATGGGATTTGACCTGTCTGCACCACGTTGCTCATGGATGTCACACAAAAGGTATTCGATAACTAGGAATTTAATAGTCAGTTCCTTATTTTGAGCGAACAAAGCCAAGCGCCTTGTGTTACCAGCTACCACGCAAAAGGCCTGTGTTCGAATCCTTACTATTGGAATACTAAGTTCTGTAAAATATATGACTACTGGTAATGTGAACCTGATGTCATTTGACCGGTTAGACCCCGTTGCTCATGGATGTGAGACGAGAGGTTTTTGATTTCTAGTTATCGATTAGTCGTTTCTCCAGCTGAACGGTTACCGTTCCCAGCTACCACGGAGAAGGACCGGGTTTGAGTCCCTGTTCTTCAGGGGCATTATGTTTTTCACGAAAAGTGTGCTCTGAGATGCTCTATATTTGTGTTCATATATCTCCACATATAAAAGAATGATCTGTAAATTTGCTGATTATTGGTATTATGAACATTATGGGATTTGACTGGTCTAGCCCACGTTGCTCATGGACGTGAAACGAAAGGTATTCTATTACTAGTAATCGAGCAGTTATTTTCCTATTAGATTCGACCACAAACGAGTAGTTAGTGTTTCCAATTATCACGGAAAAGGCCAAGGTTCAACTCCTTGATGTCGAGGGCCATTATCGGTACAGGTTCAAATCTTTGCTATTTGAGGGCACTATGTGTTCTATGAAAAGTGCGCGTTCATATTCAGTATATTTTTGCTTATATACCTAAACGTGTGAAAGTATGTTCTGTAAAATTGCTGACTACTGGTAATAAGAACCAGATGGGTTTTGATCGGTGTAGACCGAGTTCCTCATCGACGTGAGGCGTAGTGTATTCCATTAGTAGTAATCGTAGAATCATTTCCCTATCATCGATGACAATAGCCAAGTGGTTAGCTTTCCCAGCCACAACACAAAAGGTTCTGGTTCAAATCCTTGATTTTGGAGGGCATAATGTGTTTTTAGAAAAGTGCGCTTTCATATTCACTATATTTGTGTTCATATAACTCCAAGTGTAACAGTAAGTTCTGAATGATTGCTGATTACCGGTAATGTGAGACTGATGTCATTTGACAGGGTAAGACGAAGTTCCTCATGAATGTGAGACGAAGGATATTCGATTATTAATAACCGGAAAGTCATTTTCATATCAGAGGCGATCATAGCTGAGAGGTTAGCGCTCCCTGCTACAACACAAAAGGTGCAGGTTCGAATCCTTGCTATTGGAGGGCATTTTATGCTTTATGAGAAGTGCATGTCCATATGCAGTATATGTGTGCTCATATTTTTCAATGTTAGCTGAGACGGCACGGGCAGCTAAGGCCCTAATCAAGGCCATCCCGTTAACGATATATATA
>JAYMFT010089887.1:0-28260 GCA_038088735.1 Panulirus argus | reverse complement strand
GTGCATGTATGTATATATGTGTGTATGCGGGGGGATGGGTTTTTCTTCATCTGTTTCCTGGCGCTACCTTGCTGATGCGGGAAACAGCGATCAAGTATAATAATATAATAAATAAATATATATATATTTTTTTTCCCTATTCATTATCCTTTGTGTCCCTTTAGGAGCATCTATTGTGGTTAATTCTTGGAGCTTACTTTTCCATACTTCAGTACTTAAGTTTGGTCTTTTTCCATTAGTTATTTTCACTCAGTTAAGAAATAATTTGACTGGGTTAACTGAATCTAATTTTATTCCTGTAAAACAATGTTATGAACTAAGCAATATGATAAACAAATTACCATGAGACATTCTATTAATACATGATAAAAGAAACCATATCATGCTATGGATAATGCACTGACAAAATATATTTTTCTATGAATAAAATGTGCTTGCCACCTACAAATGGGAGATTCAAATTCAGTCATATCAAGCTCCTAGTTGTCAGTTACTGCTCTAAATCATAAGCTAGTGACTACACTATTAACAAAGAAGTTTATCCTTCAATTGCTTCCAAGGACATTTGAATGAACGGAAACCCATTCTTAAGTTCCAGTGACCAAACACCAAACATTAAGGAAAGTTAAGGACATTGATAAGCACTAGATACAGTCTTTACCTGAGCTGTCAGAATTACATTAAACACCTTTTAATTACTAATCATCCCTCCTTCAAGTCACTGGGAAGATTTCCTTACTTTGAGTGTACCTTTACAATCAATTCAAATGGATATTTTTGGAGTAACTTTTAAACTTACCTGGTAGTCAGGCAACTGATCTTTGTGAAACATATGGGGAATAACATACTGAAACAGCATCTTCTGGTCCACCAACCTCCCTCTGGGACTGATGAAAAAAGGAGTTAAATATAAATATAAAACTATATCACATTCTATACTTGTATCTATCACATTTTCTCTATGTAAATCCTGTACACTTTAGAATTTTATGGTGTGAGTTCTATGTCACAGTAAAATGCTTACAGTACAAATGTATCTTAGCTACCACGAAATAATGTAGTGTGAATCTGTAAACAGCCTGATAGGGTCTAAAAATAATCAATCTATGGGTATAAATTTAGAATAAAGATCCCACATGAAATGTTGGTTAAAAACAAACAGCAGGACTACAGGGGCTCTATTGGGTTCCTGCAAATTTTCCTTGTTGAACAACCATTCCAAAGTTTAAAAAATCTCTCACAGGACATCTGTTAATGCATCTCTCTTTCTTTTTAAACCAAAATCAATTAATTCATTCATAATGATACAATGTTGATTTACATTCCGTTCCTCTGTTAAATTGAATTTCCTAGGAGACATTCTACTTGGCAATGAGACATCATAAATCTTATGATTTTGCCAGACAGAAGCTCATCATCACCCCAACAAGTAAAGGTAAAAACAAAAGTCTATTCTTCCTTCATTATTTGGCAATAAAGAGTGTACTTCTGTGATTGGTTTCAGGGGATTTAGGTCTTTTGTGGAAGAAACTATGCTGATGTCATGGCCTTCCCCTATGCTAATGTTGCTTCATCAACCCATGAGACACAGTGCTGATGTCAAGGCCTTCTCCTACACTAAAATGCCTAAATCAACCTTCATCTATCCATGAAATCAAAAGGACTCTTCTTGTCCCTCTTTTGTGTCTAATATGGGCAAGATTTAAGAGACTTGACATATTCTTAAAAAGTTCAACTGCAGTGAGACAGCATTCAAACAGCAAACCTGGAGACTTGAGGGTTGTCAACCACTTCTAATAAACAAAGCAACCGGTTGAGAAACATTTAAAAGAAGTGCAACAGAAGGCGGGTAAACAATTGTAACAATTTCCATAGAGCAATCCATACAATATTGTTGAAGCAAAAACGATCTTTGGGTTCTTTTGGACTGAAATTGAAATTGGAAACTAATATTCCATTTTAATGGTCCTTGAAAGCCAATGGGCAACCAATGACAAACAAAGATTTGCCTTGCTATTCTGTTTTTCTCGTATGCAATGACGGTCTCTATTTGTTTCCTGTGTCTATTATTGTCTGTGACAGACAGTTCTATCCAAACATAATAAATATAATAAAACCTAATTCAATATATCAAAAAGTTTAGTTACATCTTGACCAAAACACTGCCAAGGGATCAGCATAAAACAATAAAACAAAACCCAGTTGATGTTTTGTTGGGATCAATCCTGGGATGAATTGCAAGATTCTCCCTGACTAGACACCCTCAGATTTTGTCCCCCTTATTTATCAATAGCATAGCAGAATGGGTATGGGAACCACAGGCCACCAGGTTTGTCACAGCTTCCTTGAATGCTGATGCAGGATTACAAAATGATCTTAATCCAGTCTCACAGTACACCAGAAAAAATTAAGGTTCTGTGTAATGAAAAAGAGACCTGTTGAGTTTCTGTAAAGGAACTATCTAGTGAACTATCATAAGAACTTTCTCTTGCTAGATATACTCCGGCTCGGGTCCCCAAGTGCATCTAGCATATTAGTCAGGAATTGGGGATCTTTGGCCTTGGGATCAGTCTTCAACTCTTTCACTAACAAGAGAAGGTTACAAGATGACCACTGCTATAAGAGCAACTGAAGTCTTATTAAGGTTCTATAAAGAAATAATCCCAAGAAGAACTGCAAGGATTCCCTCTGGGTAAGCATCCTCCCAACTTAGTTCCTTTAGTGTATCAATGACACACTGGCCTAATGTATCAGCTAAAGTGTCACTGATGAGCTATTTGAGCATAAACAGGGTATGTCGACCTAAAGTTTGTAAAACAACATAAAAGTGAATACAAAAGGATTCCTGGAATGCCCCAAAAGTTGTATAAACCTTTGCACAATCACTCATAAGATACAGGGGTAACAGTTTGCCTCTGGAGGTTGGAGGTTTGTGACACTTTATTGCTATGGATTGAAGCAGGATTTCCAACCTTTTGCCAAGAAGTCAAAGAGAAAGCTGAATAAGCAGCGTGACCTGCATTGCTGTCCTGAAATAACTTATACCAGAATTAACCACTTGGTGACCTGAAAGTAAGTCCTATCCCCCAACTAACAGTGCTGAAGTAGATGTGGAACTATATTTTTGTAATTCTGTATTCAATTTCAGGAGAAAAAATTGATCAAATTACACATGATAATTGTGGAACTATCTCTTTGTAACTTTGTTTTCAATTTCAGTAAATAAAGTTAGGCAAGTACATTTGATAATTGTCAAGTCTTACAAATTTCAAAATTCAAGGTCGGAAATTTCACGGCTGGTAATGGACATGTTAAAGCAGACAATGGGGGACACGAATTAAAAAGGTTGAAAACATGTTGTATGGAAATACTAAGATGAGGTGGAGTGGGCTGAGTTGTTAAGTGTGTCTTAGAAGGGATCAAGCACAGATAGAGAAATACTGATTTACAGTATGTATTCTTAAGGCCCGAAGAAAATCTGCAGATTATGCAAGAATGATTTAACATATAAAAAAAATCCCCAACTGCCTTATCACTTATGGTATAGAAGGGCTTTAAAATAAATAAGTATATCAAGCTAATGATCTATGACTGCAGATGCTTACTCAAACTTACTCATTAGATGGCTCAGAGGCCAAGGCCCCTTCAGCCTGCAAACGCACCATAAGTCTCCTGCCCACGTTGGTAGTAACATGAAGGAGTTGGGCCAGAGAGGCAGGAGTGTGGTAGTTCTCATCATTCCGTAAGTGCACTAACAAACGGCGAAATAAACAAGTTTCCCTTACCTGCAGGATGAAAGTACATTGAAAAACTTCACTGTTGTCCTTTTGTGCTTGATTGAAATCAAGCACAAAACATGAGATACAGACAAAGAATCAGTCTAAAGCTGAATATTTCATGTGCTGAAAATGTAAACAAATTCAGGAAAAATATATTCCTTGGTGTTTCCAAAAAGGTTACCTGATGAAGGCATATTTTACATTTCCTTTTTTCCAAAGTGGTGTCACATCTGAAAGCCTCCAGTCACTCAGTAATTTTCCTTCTTGTAGCAATTTGATGATGATTTTACCGATTGAAAGTGCTATTCGTTGGGTTATACCTTTAAGTATTTGGGGAAAGAGATCATTAGGAAACTTTTGACTTATTCAGATTCTAAATTCTTCGGAATATTTAAGTACTTTACAGTTTTGAATGTTGCATGTCTAATTTCTCATTATCTATTTTGTGTTTTTTGTCGACAGCATTTAAAAAATTCTTGATACTGAATGCTAAATAAAAATATCTGTTTAAAGAGAAAGCCATTTCTTTGTTACTCTTTGTTGAGGTGTCATTATTGTTAGATAAACAGTTTATGGTATCCTTCATATTGTTCTTGATCTTTATATTGTTGAAAAATTCTTTATGGTTCTTCATGCTGCAAGCATTCTTCTTGAACATTCTTTTACTGAACTTGATTTTCTCTTTACAATTTCTCTGTAATCTTTTATACATTCCATGTTCCTGGGATTGCTACTTAATTCTAAATTTTAGGTTTACATTCCTTTGATGTTTGATTGAATAGTATATTTGTGTATAAACCCAGCTGGGCATTTCCTTCTTATTACCTCAATTTTCCTTTTCTTTGAAAATCATCTCTCTCAAGAAGTATTTAATCCTTAAAGTTACACATCAGTAAATGTGATGATACTGTGGTCACTATTACCTATCTTTTCACTAAACTGAATACAGCTAATTAGGTACCTGTCCACAGTTAGGACTAAATCTAAAATAAATATAAAACAAAAACAGATGGAAAAGTATAAATAAATGTGAAACCCACAGGGATGCAAAGTATAAAGAATCAGAATACAAGACAGAGGATAAGGATGGCCTTAGGTTCACTAGCTGCTAGCAAATGCGGGATAGATATTTTGCACAGTAAAGTATATAATGAGGTGAGATACACTCAGAGATGTCAGTATAATAGTTCTGGTAACAAGCAGTGCTTAAAAAAAAAAAAAAAAAAAAAAAAAAAAAAAAAGAGGTCCATATATTCAGTGGTATCAATTAAGGAAATATTTGGATGGTACAAGAGGCAGATAGCAAATTGTACTTTAACGGGGATTTTAACAACTGTTAAACTGACTGGGAATATCTGTATCACCAAGGGGAAAGTGACACATGGAGGCATAACTTATCAGTATGTGTCCAAGAGAAAATTCCCTTGTTAGCATGTCACTAAAGAGGCTAGATATGCCATCATTACTGAATATTGTGTTAACATATAACAGACTGCAAATTGGAAAAAATTTGCCCATTGTGTCTCTAAGCAAATCAAGTCCAGCAAATCTTGAATACACGAACATAGTCAATATAGAACTAGCTAAAGCATCAAAGAGGAACCTGAATGCCAAAAAGAGATACAACAGAGATTTTTCACAGCCGAGCAAAATTTCAAGCATGAAAACTTGGAAGCAAAATTCCAAATCTTTCAAGAAGTTTTGCGGAGCTTTTTATAA
Source organism: Panulirus argus (assembly GCA_038088735.1). Taxonomy (NCBI): domain Eukaryota; kingdom Metazoa; phylum Arthropoda; class Malacostraca; order Decapoda; family Palinuridae; genus Panulirus; species Panulirus argus. The sequence continues at coordinate 22,762 of JAYMFT010089887.1, read as the reverse complement.
TAGAATCAATAGATGGGCACTTGCATCAGGAGCCAGAAAAGGTGTTAAAGAAAAGGTTTGGTAAAAGGTGTCAAAATGCTAAAGAATATAGAGACATTCTATGGGGAAAATACAAGAGCTATGGCAACTAAAGATGTTTAAGAGGTAGATGAGAACATTAATAGTAAAGCAGCATACAGAGGGGAGAGCAGAAATTGAGAGAGAGAAAAAAAAAAATTGTGATAAGGTAAAGGAAAACACACAATTAAAAGTTTGAGGTGGAGCCCCACAAGTGTAGAACTCCCACCTTGTCCTGCACTGCTACTATTTTTATGTATCCTCAGAACCTCTTTAATAGGGCCCCGGTAGCTTCAAGGCTGCATTCACGTAAAAGCACGGAAACTGAGGAATCTTCTGGAACAGGAAGGCCCTCAACTAGACTGTGCTTCTTTCTGTCTACTAATAATGATATGACCTCACTGAAGGTAGCTTCTAACTGACATTAAGATTAAGTCTGGTAACACCATACTGTACTATACAAATACATAATTAAAAGAAAAGTAATTATGCTGATTTCTACATAGTGTATTACACACTTATACTTTACTCCTTGCTAGTTTTTGTGCTAACCTAATGCTTTCTTATTTCTCTTTCTCTTACTCTGCATGCACTGTCAACAAGAATCCCTTAGCTTTCCCAACACATCTCACTAACTTCCTAAAACCTATTACAAAGACAAAATTAAACTTTATACTTGCTGTTTCATCATCTCTTACCATCTTAGTTTTCAGCCATTACACTTTAATTATACATCATCTACTGATGAATACAAAGTTATACGCTATTACACTCATATTATATATCATCCACTAATGAATACAACTGAATAAAATGATTCACCTGGAGGTGAACTGCACAGAACTGGAATTTCAATCACAAACTCCATGATAAACTACAGTGTCCCTTAATATCTAAATGGTCTCCATGTTTCTATATTATATGTTAAGTGGTCCCAACTTAAAATTTCAGTTTTTATGGACATCTTATGCTTGCCCTTAAAAACTGAAGGACAAGGCTAAGATACCATGTTACCTGGAAAAGGTTTTGTGAACATCAGATAGTGGTCAGCTCAGATACGTTACCTGAATGAGATCTGTACTGGTCAGAGAGTAATCAGTGCAGGAGTGAGTTAGATCAGCACAAATTTCACATACATGCTTCAACTGTAAATCTTTTTCTTCCAGCAATTTGAAACACACCTGCAATCATAGAAAAAGCTAATTTTGTTTAACCATTCCTGCATAGCCATTCATTTTTTCCCACATTCTATGTGAGGTGAAAAAATGAAAAACAATGATTTTGTTACACATATTGGATCTGCACACAAGTAAGTTTCGAAGATCTAACAGTACCCTAATATCACTGGCTGAGCATTCTGCATGTGGGTTTGACTAACACAAGCAAGTAGTCATCAACTACTTCCTGAGTAATAAATCAAATGAAAAAAATATGTAAACATATTCTAGGGCAAGGTACTGTTGCACCAGCCCTTAAACTATAGAGCCTTTATCCATCTGTGAGAACATTTAAAAATATATCCTTCCCATTTAAGGCATCTTTCAATATGAAAGACTGATTTGCCATAATTACAAGTAAGAAAAACCTGTAAGTACTATCGAACATGGATTCTCTTCCTTTGGGAAATTTCAAACCATGGATTTCCTTCCTTGGGAAAATTCAAATCTGTTTGAGAGTGAATGTGTGCGTATAAGGCAATTGTTCATTTGTTCCTTATGTTACACTGCTCAAGTGGGAGAGGCAATGGAAAAGAAAAAAAATGAACTCCAATCTTAACTTAAAAGATCCGTAATACAATGGCCTTTACCTCATTCATCACCTCAAAATCCAGTACTAAGACCTGCAAGGACTCCACTTATACTGTTGATTCATCAGTAAAACCCAGGTCTGTAACAAGAAAGTTGCTAAAAGATGCTTCATAGCAATCATAGTTCACAGTTCTATCCAGCATCAACTCCAGAGAAACATTGAAAAGTGTCAGTGCATGTATGGACCCTTATCTTATCCTGAATATCCCTGATATGTAGCACTACCTGCAAAAATGAAGGCCTAAAATGATGACAATAATCATTACAAGGGTAAAAAAACTTCAGAAAGAATAAGGGTGTCTCCAAAGGCACCAAACTGAATACCCTCTTGAAATAGAGACAAACAGATGGCATTTCCCACCAGAACTCAAGCTATGTAAGGAGGCATTTCTTCAGCCAAAGAATTATGGTCACAAGGAACTAGCAAAACAAACAGGAAGCAAATCTGAGTTACACTGAAAGTACAAAATCTTGTATAGTAAAAATGCAAAGATAATTTGAGAGGACTTCAGAGTATAGAGCACAAACAGAAACAAATCAGATAATACAATGAAGCAGAGCTATGAGATGTTATGAAACTTTGCCTGCATTTGGTTGCAATGCAAGTGAAAAGTCACCTTGGCTGTATCATCACAGGAGGATAGCGAAGAGTACAGTTCTGTCAAGGACCTTCTCACTCCAAAGGAATCCATTATTCATCAATTCCTGAATGAAGTGCAACCTTGGTGCTGTCAGATCATATAAAAGAGGACTTGGAATTTGATAATTATAAATAAGATAAGGTCTACGATCCATTTAATCATTAGTAGTTTTTGCTCACAAAGTGAGAAAGCTTGAGGTAAGGAATGAGTCAAAGGGAGATGATTATAAATCTATTACAAACTGAATGTACAAAGGTATGCCCTACTTCACATATACAGAAGTGTAGAACCATGTTAGTTATTGCATTCCTGCCACTGCCAGATCATGAGACTCTGTGACTTAAACTACAGCCTGAAGGTAGCATCCACCAATCTGACATTAATCTCAACAAATTCTGCGTAAAACATGAGACATAATCAGGTGCTATTTGAAAAGAGATCCATTTCCTCTATTTTCCACCTGAATTTCAAACAAAACACCATCAGGTACTAATAGAAGCAGAATCTATCTCCTTGATTTTAAATATGGATATCAAATAAAACACTATCAGGAAATAATAAAAGAGAGATCTATCTTGACTTCACATAGAGATTTTGACTAACACATTCATTACTGCACATCTTGTCTTTAACACCAGAATCCTGTAATTCTCAATTTCTTAACCTTACAGAGTCCAAAAAGAAATGACTTGCTCTTCCTAGTTCCCAGAGCCACATGGACCAGCACAACTGTTACCAGCAACTGTACTAACGTTGCCAAAGACAATAAAGCTGTATCTCAAGAGGAAACTTTTCATTGAAAAGTTTTCCAGTTCACTCATCTTGACAAGAGTATATTTTGTCATTCATATCTCTGTTATTTTCTGTCTTACTGAGGTAGGATAAGGAGCAGATGGCTGAGCCTTAAAGAAAAAAATCTCATTTGTTTCCTTTAGAAGAGTAATAATAAGTGAGGGGCTCATTTATGCAAATCAAGAACAATCAGTTTTAAGGAAAATGATTGTTCCTTAATGATCTTTAAAGAAATATGGTGAGTATCTTGTTTTTTCTTCCTCCTTCCCTTCTTTGCATATGCAAGGGTAATTGTGATGAGTTAGAAAACTAACAAGAAGCATGATGCTTCTCTTAGAGGAAACAGAAGTAAAAGAACCCTCAGTGTAAAAGGTAACTGGACTCAATTACCACAGCCAAGAGCAAGGGTCTCCACTATCAGGCTCACTGAACTCCCTTGCAGGATGAGAGTGCTTTTCAGATTTCAAAATCTCATTTCCATGTTAAAGGTTCTGGATATGGACAAATGTCCTCACTGAGAACAAGAGTTAATTGAAAGAATAAAAAAAAGACAGGGTGAGAAAAAAAGATATAAAGACTAAGAGCAAATACAATGGTAAATGTGTTGTGTATCAGTTTTAGACAAATCAAGCCCAAACCTAAGATTCTATTACAAAATAAGTAAAATCAGCAAATGCAGGGCATACAAAGACTCCAAGCATAACTCCAGCATGATTTCTCTCAATTTCCAGCACAGTCATTATTAATTGGGTTACACCTTACATCATTGTAAATTCTGTTTCAAAAAACTCAAAACTTTTTCACTCAGATTATATATAATCTCTGCACAAGTATTCAGAAATTACATAACAAATCATTTTGCTCTTCTTCAGATAACTCTTAATAGCAGTATCAGCATTAAAAAAAACACATCTATTGCCACAGTTCCACATTAGGAAAACGGTTTAGGAGACAAACTATCTGTCTATATCTCTAATGCCCATCCCCTTGCAGAACTTCCACAAAGGGGTGGTCATGGCAAAAGAGTCTCCACTTACCCCTACCCTTCCATGCCTCTCCTGCATACACCATTCCATGCATTCTTCCCCCCTTCTCTTCCTCCAGTACTCTTCTGCACTTTTTCCCCATGTCACAGGTAAATGCCCCATCTTGCATCCTTTCCACAAGCCCAAACCACCTTAAAATATTATGTTTCACCCACTGTACCACTCCATAATTCATTCCCTTTGTATTCCCTGGCATACCAAATCTCTCATATTCCACTCATTACTTTCTTCATTCCATTTAGTCATACCACAAGCTCCTCTCAAATAACAAATTCTCACAGCCTGGATTCTTTACCTTTGGAGACAAACTGCTGGCAAATACCAAAATAAATTTCAAGTAAGTGAATAAGTAAATATCTAGCAAGCTCTTCATATCTTACAAAATGCCAAAAGCAGAAAGTGCTTCTCAAGTTTGGTCAGAGAACCTACAAAAGTAGAAAGTAGAAAGTGCTTCTCAAGTTTGGTCATAGAACCTACAAAAGTAGAGTTAACAAGGGTCCAGAGGAGGGCAAAAAAGATGGTACCAATATTAAGAGAGATAAGTTACAGGGAAAGACTAAAGGGTTTACATTTGCCCACCTTAGGAGAGAGAAGAATGAGGAGTGACCTGATTAAAACCTTTAATATCTTAAAACAGATCAATGACGTGGACAGTGATCAGTTCTTTGAGAGATGTAAAGATTGTGTAACCAGAGCATAGAAAATGAAATTAAGCTAAAAACTTGTTAAAAAAGATGTAAAGAAGTACTTTTATTGTGTGGAATAAAATGCCTGAAGACGTGATTAATGCAGCCAGCAAACATGGATTTAAGGAGTTGTGTGATAGTAGACAACGTTCAAGACATGGGTTCCCATGAGTGTAAAAGTCCCTTCTCATACTGTACAAATAAGTAATTCCACAAGAACTAACCGCATGCTGGCGAAAACTGCAGATAGTACAAGTAACCATAGGACCATCTTCAATGAACACACCACAGGGGCATCGAATAGGACTCTCTGTTATGAAGAGGGAATGTTTACAGTTCCGTCTTGTGGATGTTGTGTTCGAAAGAGATTCTGTGCTTCTATATCCTAACAAAAAAATAATTAATTCATTACAAAAATACCTGAAATTCACATTCACCGTAATGTTCAAATATCTACTTATCATCTTCAACTCCAATACCAATTACATAGGGTGGTGGATCGAGAGCTTAAAAGTTCTGTTCACTTACTCATATCCTTAAATGAAGCACAATGTGATAAATTCAATAAGTAACTGCTTCTACACTAAATCACATGTTACTTTATCTTTCAATCCACATACCAGGTCAATCTGTCATGTGAAACTAATAATTCCAGTCAGATCTCCACCCTCATACACTACCAGGTTCATCTGTCTAGTGAAACTAATAACTCCAGTCAGATCTCCACCCTCATACACAAAACATTTCCATAGCATATTATCATGGATCATTTATGTGGATGTGCCTAGCTGAATGTCAGCGATGTAAGATGATCATTGAAGGTGAAATGGATAAGTTGAGGTGGATGTGAAGAGCTGGAAGAGTGTAATATAAGATTATCATTGAAGGATTCTACATGGGCAAAAATAAAGTTGAGCAATATAAGATTATCATTAAAGGACCCTACATGGGCAAAAATAAAGCATACATCAACTAAAACATGGCCTATACATAAAGCTGTTTCTGCCCATCCTTTAACACTTGGCCTGGCATTTAATATGGAGTTTTTCCTTGTTGAGAGGAAATTTTGTAATATGAATCATTCACCAGGTGTTTCCTTTCTCAACCACCAATTTTCCAAGTTACTGCACACACTTTCATTGCCTTTGGAGTGTGGTAAATGATACATGGGAACAAATTACTCATCTACAGAGTCACGTAACTTATATTTCATGATGGGTTAACAACAATGCATGCTTATACCAGGAAAAGTAACTCTAGTGTATCTGCAGGGTATGGGTTGTATATTAGAGCACAATCTGAATTATGTGGGCCACAAATCAATGTCAAACACTTATCTAAGGGTTCTTTGAAATGATTAGTTGTAGCACAGATGACCAATCATGTGGCCCAGCTAGACATGTAAGCAGTGGCATTTTGTTCCTTTCGGAGTATTAATATGTTATAGGAAGTATGCTACTCATCATCTCCAAGAACCAGTCCATCATATCAATGATGCAGCTACAGTCTTAGTACTAAGCCAAGATGTCTACAAGTTAGAGGCAAGCCATCTTTAACAAGCCTTTTACTAGCAATCTACTGCCAAGCCACTTTTAGCAAGCTATCTACAAGTTATCCAACAGCAAGCAGTCCTCAACAAACTATCTATTAGCTATCTATGGATAAATGTCTTTGATCACATCTCAGTAATTTACTTACTGCTCCTTTGGTTATCATAAGTTGGTTCAGAAAGTAGAGATATCTTTCTATGAGAGCATATGGCAATCCTACTCCTTTCTTTTGTGGTAGTTTTAACTATACTAGGCATGCTCTTCCCATATGATTTCACTGAAAGTGTCTGTTTCTTTAACATCTTCTTCATCCCTGATGCTGATGATGGTAAAGGATTTCTTTTACAAAAATTATATTGTATTAAGGTGCAGTCTTGGAAAAAAGACTAGAATCATGCCTAACCGAAGATATATTGAGCCCTCTGTCTAAAAAGGCAGAGACAGAGAGCTCTATACAAATCTAACTCAGCATGTGTCAAAACTATAAGAAAGTCTTAGTACTAATGTCTGAGCTTAACTAGAAACAAATGGGATTAAACTTAACATAGCTGTATAATACATACTTACACAAACATATACATATAAATATATATACATGTAAATATTCAAACTTGCTCACCTTCATCAATTTCCAGCGCCACCCCTCCACACAAGAAACAGCATTGCCATCCCCTGCATCAGCAAGGTAGTGCCAGGAAACACACAAAAAACGGCCACATCCGCTCACACTCAGTCTCTAGCTGTCATATGTAATGCACTGAAACCACAGCTCCCTACCCATATCCAAGCCCCACAGACCTTTCCATTGTTTAACCCAGATGTTTCACATGCCCTGGTTCAGTCCACTGAGAGCACATCGACCCCAGTATACCACAACATTTCAATTCACTCTATTCCGTGCACGACTTTCATCATCTAGCTTGTTCAGGCCCTGATCGCTCAAAATCTATTTCACTCCATCCTTCCACCTCCAACTTGGTCTCCTGCTTCTCCTTGTTCCCCCTACCTCTGACACATATATCCTCTTTGACAACCTTTCCTCGCTCATTCTCTCCATATGTCCAAACCATTTCAACATAACCTCTTCTGCTCTCTCAACCACACTCTTTTTATTACCACGTATCTCTCTTACCCTTTCATTACTTACTTGGTCAAACTACCTCACACCACATAATGTCCTCAAACATTTAATTTCCAACACATCCACCCTCCTTCGCACAACCGTATCAATAGCCCCTCGCAACCATATAACATTGTTGGAAAAACTATTCCTTCAAACATACCCATTTTTGCTCTCCGAGATAACATTCTCTCTTTCTATACATTCTTTATTGCCCCCTCTTACACCCTATGACTCAATTGCCTGTCTCATCTCAGTTAACATAAAGAAAAGTGATGTAATGAGGATGGAACAATGTGAAAGATAGCCTCATTATGACTATTACCTAACAAGAAATAAACTTCAGACATGTGCATGTGAAAAGGACTTGAGAGTGGACAATGTCCTTAACCTGAAGGCAACAAAGATGGAACCAGAAAAAAGAGAGCTAATCTACAGGGAAAGGCTGGAGGCTTTAAATCTACTGAACCTGAAAGAGAAAACACTGAGGGGCAACCTGATTACAGCTTAAAGGAGATTTATGAAGCAGACAGGGGACAGTTCTTTCAGAGATGTAGGGATAGAGCAACCAGAGGATTTAAAATGAAATCAATTAAGAAACTTGTAAATAAGGATGTAAAGAAACACCTTTACAGTATAAGAGAGGTGAATGAATGGAAGAGACTGACTGAGTACATTGTTAATACAGGCAGCATACATAGATTTAAGAGACTGCATGACAGTAGAGTTTTCAAGAGATTGGGAAGGGGCACATACAATTGTAAAGCTACCTCTCTGTACAGTACAAACAGGCAATTACAAATAAGTATTTACATACAAACTTACTTACCATGTAACGACCGACGTAAGACTGGTTCTGGTGAATGAGCTAGAATATTATTCTGTTCTTCAATGAAATCTGATGCAGAGTGATAAATGTCGCTTTGTGATACCTAACAAGAATGACAAGAGACAAGGTTAAATATGATCTACTTAAAATCTAATATTTGCACAATTTAGTTGACACTAACATATGTTTGTATACATGAAATCATTATAGAACACTGTAAAACCACAAAGAATGTGGCAGTTTACATGCACTGATGCCAGTGGTTGCAAACTCATGAAAAGAAATTTAAGTTATTCAGCTGTTCGTAGACTAGTAAAAGTGTGCAGTACAAAGAAAACACCACCATAATGTTACTGCAAAACTTCAAAAAGCTAAAATGCTAATTCAAAACTTTAAAAAACTAAAGCAAGTGATTTCCAAACTATCAAAAGTATGTGGCATAAATTACCTGTGACTCAGTTTGAGTGTGGGGACCCTGAACATTATTAACCAAATTTCTGCTACACATCGTACGAACACTTAGCTGTACCCCATGAAAAATGGTTTGCACATTACCAGCCTTAAAAAGAAAATATGCTGTGTCAATTACTGAACCATACCATTCATCAAATAAAGCATGTCCCTATAAGTATTTTATCTTCAGCCCCAAATTATGCTTCTACGCATCTCCAAAACCTGATTACAAGAACCCACTGAACCATACCATTCATCAAATAAAACATGTCCCTATAGTATTTTATCTTCAGCCCCAAATCATGCTTCTATGCATCTCCAAAACCTGATTACAAGAACCCTCAGAAGTGACAGTCTTACGTGATCTGATCGACAAACACCCTAACTCCCTCCTTTACCTTAATCATCCAAACTCCTTGAATTTATCCTAGTTCTAACCACTTTAACTATCACTTACACTATATGCCTATATCCATCTATCTATATCTCTCATGCATGTTCCAACTGAACTTCCTAAAAGGGGTGACCATGGCAACAGAGTCCCCATAACTAAAGAACTCTTTACACATGTTAAAACCCTTCATGCATCCTACATTTTTCGCTCATTTTGAACCACCATGTCATTACAAAATACTAGCATTCATTCAGCTCAAACTCCCTTTACACTGTTACATTCAACATAATTTCCAATCAACCAGCATTTTCATCTCCTACCATAATATTCATTTGCACTACAGCTTTTAATTCAAAATCCTTTCCCCTCTTTCACTAACTTTACTTTAAAACTACACACTCACCTTAAGCCTAACTCACATCTCTTTAAAATTCCCTTTTTTTCTTAAGTCATCAACAAAAAGATATACAAAAGCAAATATTCAAAATAACAATAATTCATCATTGAAATGGCAAGTGGCTTTCCTTTTCAACCCTAGAATTGTCTCCTATATCCTGACTGTTACTTTCTTATTCATTTTCTATTATTCAGTGAATAGTGAGCAGACCTCCAGCCTGATCTACCATGTCTTCGCTGGGAGACCCTACATTCCTCCACATCCAAGAAAATAAAAGCTCCTACTTTCTTTTAGTAAACAGTAATATTACTAAGCAGCAAACACCAATGTCGTGACGCTCAGTTCATATCTACAGAAACCAATGTCGAGTGACAATCAATTCAAATAAGATATTGCTGCATAAACCAATGTCTAGTCACTTACATTTCAATAAGATATCACTCAAGCTCTGAAGCAAATATTGGCAGCCAGCTCAGTTGCAAACTGTTGATATTACACTCTTTTCTACTGTTTCCTTTTAGTGATTATCTCCGTGATACCATTTCTAATGTACTAGTATATCTGAAATAATTTCAATCAACCGCCTCACTTACAGTGATGAATGCTTTTGGGATGGTCTAAAAGAAATCAGGTGATGTATAGGGTATGTGCAAATTGCTCACTTGGCAGCAACCTACATCACTCTCTACACAAAGTGTACTCTCTTATTTACAGTTACTTTACCTCTTCTTCCATAAATTACAACTGCCAACCTCTATCTCAGATGTACTTCATATATCAGAAAAGTACTGTACAATAAATTCAGCAAATGTAATTTAACTATTTAATATAGTATCTGTATTTTAAATGTATAATAAACATTTATCCCAGCATCAGGTACATAACTCAGTTAAGACTATGGTACATTCATACCATAATCTGTGGGGCTGTGTTCCAAAAACCTGAAAATTTCAGATATCTGTACGTAGCTTGATCCCAAACATTACAATTTTTTTTTAATCTCAACCTGTATTCAAACTTGAAAATCTTCAAGTATGTCTCACTTCCTCCTAGCATATCCTGCCTGTGTCATGAATCAACATCCTCAAATGCTCTGTTTTAGTCTTTTTCATAACAAATAACGCTACCTGTTTACCCACCATACTGATTATGAAAATACCCTTCACATTTTCATCTTATCTCTGCACGTTTGTGCCAATGTGATCAATAATAAGTATAGTGTTAATCAAACAATAAAAAGATTTTTCTATTTCTTTCACACTTGCTTGCAGTTTTCCACATTACAAAGGTAGTAATGCCAAGTTTATCATCTAAATAGTGATAAATGCCTAAGTAAAGAGCACAAAGACAAGAAACACATGTGAATGATCAACATCATCAATTTTACCTACCACTGTTTTGAAAAGAATAAAATATTTTGTAATGAATTTAACAGAATGTGCACAAACCTTTATTCTGGCAAGGTCTGAGGGAAACTTGGCTTCATGGTGGATGACTGGCATGAAACCTAAAGGTTCATAGCCTGATGGAGTCACTGTAAAAAAATCTTAGTAGTTGACATGGACAATAGCATGACTGTAAATAAAAATAAAGAACTGGGAACAAATGCAAAGACATATGTATGAGATGATAATTTTTTCATAATTGTATGCAGTTTCCAAACATCCTCTCTCTAGCTGTCATGTATAACATACTGAAGCTAGAGCCCTTTCCACCTAAACCACTCCATAACTAACATCCAACCCCTAAACACAAGTAAAAAGCTCACCCCATCTCACACTTAAGTAACCTTTATTTGCCAATCCCACCACCCTTAACAAATATAACACTGAAATAACCTGTTAATCACTGAACAACTGCCCTCCTAACTCACTCTTAATTTTGATTCCATTAAACATACACTCATCAGAAGCAATATTCCCCAGATAATTTCATGACATTAATTAATTAATAAATTCTGCAACATTAGCTTTACCATCTTCATAGTAAAACAGCTTGAATCCAAAGAATACTGTGTCAGGAAGCGGCTCAAAAGATTGGATCAGAAGAATGATGGACCGAAGCATCTTCATTGTGAGTGACTTGATGCTGAAACTTCCACCACTCCTGCAGTAGACACATGTCAATGAACAATCTCCAATCTACTTTTTGAAATTAATTTACAAACACATCTTAAAGAGCATGACTACAAAATAGCTGATTCTATACCTAAGTACACAATACTGATTCTATATATGCTTTCCTAAGATATGGTAACCTGTCATAAGTTCTCAAGTATTCAGCCATGAACTATCTAACATGTTATATTTAACATTAACCATTAAACTAAATATGGTTAATTGACTGTCAGTATTAATATTTTCAAAATCATTAATATTACCTCAGGAAACTTAAAACACTCATAAGTCTGAGTAAATCATAATTATGAAAATTAATACCTATTATAATTTAGGAGATGCCTCCAAATTTCAATTGAAGTGATTCATAAATTTTTTTCATATCTTTAACTAAAAGCAAACCTGAATCAAAATTCATAACATTTAAATCATATGGTAGTGGAGCCATGGCAAATTTAGATTAATTCCACATTCTCATAATATCAAATCTTCAACATACAACCAGGGGCTTATGCATTATGGGGAACTAATGAAACTGCAAAACTTGGACCATTAATTCATATCCAAGCAATAAAACCCTTTAAAACAAACAGAGCTTACCACACTAGTAGGTATAAACATAGCTTACTACACTTGTAAGTATAAACATGTGAAGAATTTAAAACTCTTTAAAAAAAATTAGCATGCCTTACTAGCAGCAGGTATACACAAGTGAAGATATATTAGTTTATAAATTAAAAGATTTATTGAAAGGGAGAGTAAAGGAAACAAAAATATATTGTATATAATCTCTAAGGCGGTGTTCATCCATTTGTTCCTGATTACCTTCTCTAATCTTTTACAGAATCTACTCATCAGATACAAGGACCTGTAATTAAGAGCAATTTTCCTATCTTCTTTATCAAAAATAAGTATGATGTTTACTCTGGAAAGCTTACTCCCTTGACAGTGATTATCCAATTTACTATTGCTTTTGTTTGACAAAAGTGAGATTACTTGACAGAGAACAAATAAGTAAGAGAAGTTGTGCTACTAGGTTATATACTGCCCTTATACTTATCTGGGTGATGTGCAAAGTCCTCAGATACTTAACCATTGTTAGCATCCCTATGATAGCGTGCAAGGACTCCTTGCTCTTGGAACACAAAAACTAAGCTTAGGATTTCATATAATTGCTCAAAATTTTAAGCCTCTTCCCATTTACAAACTATCTTTTTATATTATGGACTAAAATGATCCAATGTAATGATTTAAAAGCTTACAAGCTCATTCCAAACTACATCAGGCAAAGCAATATAAAATGTGTAAAGTAAACTGATGTTACCAGCACTTAAAAATGTTATCAAAAAATGTCAGAATGATTTCTGCAAGGTTCATTTTCCAATTAAGGTGTTACTTACTGGTTTCTGTGTCCTTTCATCTTAGAGATGGATGCACTGCCTTCCTTATCATAAGTAAATTTAAATTTATAAATTTCTAGAGGGTAATCTGGGTCATGTTCATACACAAAAAACTTCATCTCCTTCAACTGAAAAGAAAATCAAATAATCATGGAATGCAAGCTTCTTAGCCTCCTTCTTATACAGAATCCCTAGTATGGAAGATGCTTAGAACTTTTATCAAGTAATGGTTCCGTACTATAGCCACATTCATAATGTAGCACCATCACTAGCACACTGCGTACTACAAACATTCTTCCTGCATAGTTATATTTCTATTGCTCTGCCTTTCTTTAAACTTCTCCATCTTGCTTCTAACTGTCTGTCTTTATGCTTCATTGCTAATCAACATAATTCTATCTCCAAAGAAGTCAGCTTTGAGAGAGTAAAAAAGCATGTTTTAAAGCTCATCTCATCACTTGCCTTCTACCTTTGTGCAGTTCTCTAACAAGCCATTGGTTTAACAAGGGCAAGTGAGAATGTGACTTATCATGTCACCCACAATGCATGAAAAAACAATAATGATATGTCCTGAGAAAGAGTCTGATACATTTGCTCAAATACATGTCCTTTACGAGCCTGTTCTTTCAAAGTAATCAACAGGTAAAAAGGATAAATTTATGAAGAATTATCTGAACTTACCTACAGAAGAATGCACATCTCTAACTTAATTCTCTCCTGAAGATGCCTATCTAAAAATCCTAGCTCAGCACCATATTCCAATTACAGGCACAAAATAATTTTGCAGTTACATAAGTCATCTATGGAATCGTTCACTGGCAACTCCCTGTTGAATTACAAACCTGGATCTGATCATCTTGCAAGACTTAAGCAATGAACGGGGACTTAATATGGAACATTTATCAATCATGCACCTTCCTGAAGATCCTGTTTGACAAAGATGAAAAACTCTCCAGGCCAGCTGCAAAATTTCTACCAGTAAACAAGGAAGAAGAGTCCTAGTTTTTAACTAGTTTAGTAGTCCCAATAGGTTAAAAACAGTCAGATATATAGTGTGCAAAACTGAGGATACCAAAAGACAAATATCATGCATGAATAAAACCTGAGCATGGAAAAGGAAAAAAGAGGAGAACAGCTCAATGAGAATATTAGGACTGCTAATGAAGAAAGACTGAGATCCCATTGTCCTACAGACTAAAAACTGAATGAAAAGACAGTAAAATAAAACATGGAAAGAAACCTAAAAGAGTTATTTTCACACATAAGCAAAGCAAAAAGTCATACGTAACATCAACAAACAAAGTGCAATTGCACCACTATAGACCAGATAGCTTGATATCACATACACTAAATGCATCTGAAGGATGAATAAAATGACACTCATCAGAACATCTCATGAACAACAGATACATAAAAGGACAACATAGATCTGTGTCGAGGAAAAGTAAGTAAAATCAATTACCAGTTCATTACAAAAGCACTTATGAAACTCTAATGCAAGGAAAGAGAATGGACACTGTTTTCATGATTTTGGTATGGCACTTGATAAAGTAAACCACAGGACTGTGCAAGTAAAGGCAGCAAAACTATATAAAAGGTAAAATATGAAGATGGAGCAAAGAGTTTCTGACTAAAAGAAAATATGAAGTAGAGAAGTAATAAATGGAAAAATTTCTGATGATGTTCTATCAAGGGTGTCACAAGGAATGGCAATAGCTTCAATTCTTTTCATAATTATTATACAGTATCAGTCACTGACAGAGAAACGAAAGAAAGTGCAGTAAAATGTTTTGCTGATGTTACTTGAGGGCTTAAAATGACAGGAAAAAAAGTGCAAAAGACTTAAATATGCACTGCCACTGAATAAAAAGGAAACTGAAAAAATCTAAAGCAGATATATTTAAGAAAATCAGTAACAGGACAATTAAGAGCAAATTAGTGGTACAGAACAAGCACCCAACTGAGAAATACATAGAATATGAAGCACATCTCATAGGTTTAGGAGTAAAAATAAAATAGAAACTCGAATGCAAGAAAGGCTCTAGTAAGATAGCAATACTGAGCCAAGAAATACATAGAATGATAAGCAGGGCTTTCACTACCAGAGACAGGAAGCTAATGATGAAAATGTTCAATGTCTACATAGGAAACATAATTAATTGCTGCTTTGTAGCATGGTCACCAATCAAACAGCTGGATATAAATATGAGAAAGAATAAGAAAAGAACACAATGACAAACAAAACTGAAGGAAGAGATCGTATAAATTATTATGTGAGGTTGGAAGGACTCAAACTCTAAAGCCAAGATACTGGAAAAGATACAGGATACTCAATTACATAATGCACTCATTCTAAAAGTGTCTCAGCAACAAAGAAACAGTATCCAATCTCCACAGCAAAAAAGAAACAGTATCCAACCTCCACAGCAACAAAGAAACAGTATCCAACATTCAATGATAACTTGGAACATAAGAAGATATAAAACAGAAATCTGTGCTCAGCTAGAAAGATGGAATGACTATTCAGTGTAATGCTACGTCAAACAAACAAAAAATCAGCATGGGATAAGCCAAGAACATTCAGTGGTTACAAACAGTTGCAGATGAGCCTAAGACTGACAGTTATACAATATATATATGTGTGGCAGAAGAAAAGAAAAAGTGTTGTTAAACAAATGAGATATGCACTGCCCACTACACACTGGCCATGCCTAATGGGAAAATCTCATCATAGGTACTCATAGGTGCTCTCTCTACAAAATGGCTAAAAACAGCACCAGATGAACCTAAGATAGACAAATAAGCCATGAGCATGCAGCATAAAACAACACCACTGCTTAATATGAGGGATATGCTGGGATCACTTGCACCAGCCCTGCCATGTGGCAGTATTCATCATAGGCACTCTCCCTTATTCACTTTCTGTTCCCTCTTTCTGTGTCTCTTCTTTTCTTCACCTAACTGCTATTTCTTTTTCCATCTATACCTTTCTCCCATACTGTTTAAGTATCATTACTGTACATGTAAATAAAAGCATCATTAGTTTTGATTGCTACCCTGGAAAAATAATAGGTAGCTGGATATGAATTTTACCCTTATGAAATTAATATATATAGAGAGAGATAGATACACAGAAACAGAAAGATATACATAGCCAGATACAGAGATAAACAGATATACAGACAGAGAGATAAAAATATGGACAGAAACAGGTAGACAGCAACACACAGACAAACAGATATAGAGAAAGACTTAGTAAGATGCAGAGGAACTTCAACAAAAATTGGAAGTACAATGAAGAGCATTTAACTGTAGAAACTTAACTTACATATTGATTCTCTATTGCATCAAAGCATGCTACAATGTTCTGCACAAAAGTATTGGGTCCAATACATCGGCAGTCTGACAGAAGAAGTTTTAGATTTAATCCATCAATAACTTTGTTACCATAAGCAGCCTGTACAGAAGAGACAAAAGTAAAACCTTATCACATATCCTTCTTCAGTCCTCCTTTCTTTAAGTATGAGTAACTTTCCCCATTTTGAAGAATGCTATATGTATAAAAGTTGTGACTGAATGGAATAAACAGAGTTAGAAGACTGTGAATATGTAAGATTAAAAAGTTGTACGATTAGCAGTCAGAGTCATGAGATAGTGTTTATGTAAGTTTAAAAAGTTGTATAACAGTCAAAAAAGTTCAAGAGATTGAGCCTCACAAGCATAAAGCTCCTCCGGTGTACAATCCAAATAAAGTAACTACACACACACACACACACACACATCGGATGGAAGAAATGATCATGTATATCTCAAGTTTGAATATGTGGTAAGTGAGGACATTAAAAGAGCAGAGGTGAGACAGAAAATATAGCAGAGATATAACTGTGGAAACTAAACAAACCTCAATAACTTCTATGGTAATTCAAATTGGGAAATAAAATTCAGTAGCCAGGAACCAGCGCATTTGTGTTGAGGAGTTCTGAGAAATTTACAGCAAGGGAGTAGAGGCATGGGTACCTCAAGTCTCAAATACAGAGGGAATGGTTTAATAAATGATGTCATAAAGCAAAGAAACTTCGAGACATGCAGTGGCGAAGATATAGACGGCACTCTAACCAGCTAGCACTAGCATGGTATAAGTGAGCCCACGCCAAGTATAGCAGGATAAGAAAAGAGGAACAAAGAAACTTTGAAAAGAATATTGTGGACAAAGCAGCTGAAAATCCAAAACTATTTCATAAATCTATCAGGAGCCAATTGCCAGTTAAGGAGCATCTAATCAAGGTAAGGGATTCAGTGAAAAATATTGTTATCATTAGTTCAAAATGCTTTTCTCTCTATCCTTCCATCTCCAATTTGGTCTCCCCTTCTCCTTGTTCTATGCACTTCTGACAAATATCCTCTTTGTCAACCACTCCTCACTCATTCTTTCTATATGTCCAAACCATTTCAACACACCCACTTCAGACCTCTCAACCATATTCTTCTCATTACCACACCTCTCCCTTCCCGTTTTATTACTTACCTGATCACTCCTCACAAAACATGTTGTCCTTAAATGTTTCATTTCCAACACATCCACCCTTCTCTACATTCTCATCGACAGCTCATGCCTCAATCCAATACTACATTGGTGTAACTACCATACCTTCAAACTGGGCTGGTCCATCCTATACACTATAAACTCACTGAATATGGCCCCAAACACTAAGGAGCCTAGTCCTGACTGTTAAGTGGCAGCCTTCAAAAAGCAGGAAATGCTTTCCCAGACATCTAAAATTCTAGAATTTTTCTTGTGGCATGCCCCTAGGACCCCCTAAAGCTCATGACTTAAGAGAGGAGTTTGAAGGGTTGGGAGGCCCCTTTAGAGACTTGGCTTAAGGCTCCAAAAGGATTGGGCTGGCCCTGTTCAAACATACTCATTTTCAATCCCTAGAAAGCCACTCCTCTTTCCATGCATTCTTCAGTGCTTCTAGAACCTTCATATAATCACAAATCTATTTTCAAAATAATTTATTTTACAGTCCATAATCTTGTGAAATATTACCCATATTAGCATTCAAAACCTTATCATTCCCTTACAATTTACTAAGTATATGCTATACTTTCTCACTGTACCCATTCTGTTCTTACAGACACAACATATATACAAAATAAAAATACTTACCTCTGTGAAAAAGGAACGCAGGTAAGTAATGCATGACAGCGCCACTGCTAACAATTGCTTGACAAATGTAGTTGAATGATTCACTGTACTACATTCATCTATGAATACAGATGACCACTGGAAGAGCAACAAAGCAATACATTAAATGCATGGATCATACAAACCACCTTCCCTAAAACATCAGAATAACAGCATATTTCCATGTACTTCATTATACTGAAAGCCTTCATATAAATACCTTCATTCAGTTACTCCACCTTCAGTCTTTTCCTCATACACATTCTCATTCATGCAAGAAAAGGAAAGGCCATATCAGAAGAATAATGAGAATACTAATAAAAAAGGATAAGGATATTTTCCTGAGGTTCAAATGAGAGTTTAATTCATTCCCTTATACAGAACTATGAATGTCTGATCATCTGGCTATGTAGAGACCTGCAGCAACTGAGGCAACAAGAAAAGTTGTTTATCTAAATGTTAATTCTGTACTGAATAAATAAAACAAAACTGCAGCTGAAAAAATTGACTGATTATGCACTAGAGTGTAGTATTTATATTGATACGAAAAAATGAATTTCCTGTTAAGGTCTTACAACAAAGGTGTAGGTAAATTGGAGCCTCCACCTAAAAATTGGGGCCTGCACGTGAGATGTCTTAACTGTGTCAAACTCACAGCACAGTCAGGTTCTAGGCTCATCTTTTCGCTGCATTTTATAATGCTGATTATCTGATTAACACTTAACACCACAAGCATCTGCTTCTTTATACTGCTTCCTGATGAAACTGTCTGTATACTTGCATGGTACTAACTAACACTGTGATTACATGACTTGCTCATTTGTGATAAAATCCAACAACAAAGAAAGCAGCCACCAAGGAACACAGTGAGAGATTTCAGCTATGTCAACAAAGGGAACTACACCACAGAAGAGGAGCACCTCTAATTACTAACCTGTGAAAGATATTAAGGTCTACTTAGGGATCTAAAACTTATACAGTGAACATCTGACAGATAAGTGGTAATTATCAGATGTGGATGAAACCTATTGGACAGTTGGAATAATCAAATACCTGGGAGTGTAATAATCATATTTTTTCCTTATCTAACAAAACAAGCTTCCCAACTAATTCCAATTTTTTTTCTCCACTTCTCTTAAGAATGTATCCATGAGCTCTCCCCGAACACTGCATGAAACAAAACCAGCTATCACAATCATATCAAATCTATTTCATTTCAATTCTCTAACTAATATTCTGTAGCTTACATGCAACCTTGTTTTCATACCATTCATCTCCCAAGTTGCACACCCTGCTTGGCAAAACCACCTATACCACAGGACAAACATGATTTCAGACTCCTAACTTAATTACAATAAAAGCAAGATGATGGGTAATAAACCAATGAATCTAGCTGTTTATCTAATAATCAGATCAAATATTTTTTTTGCTGTATTCAAAGATGTTCATAGTTCCTTAAAAAGTATATGATAACCTTTTGCAGCTATGTGATAACTATTTACAGCACAATTCAATCCAACATATTGAATCATAATGTCATTATATGAAAATCAAACTTAATATCAAAAAGGGAAACTCTTGCACATAAAGGCCATACTGTGTCTGTGAGCTGATCTTCATCAACAGGAGAGTAAATCCTAGTCTGCTGTGTGGTTGACATGATGCTGCAATCCAAATACTGTATGGTTTTCCTGCAAAGATCATACAAATATCAAGTACTATCCTGCAACCTCTGTAATTGAGCACAATACATCATTACAATACTCACCTTATCTAAGAAAATAAGGGTAAAATCACATAATCTTGCACCAACTGTAACTAATGCCTAGAAGTATAAGACCTATTAAGCCTATCAATTTTAACACCTGAGGGTGCAGTGAGCCCTACATATCTTATTCCTGCAGTAGAATTACAACACATTGGGCACAACAACAGACCAACAATTTGTCATCCTTTTTACTTGAAATGCTGGAAGGCCTACAAACTAGTATTAACCAGTTCTTACAAATACTAACAATCACTGCAAGATATCACTAATCAACGATGACTGCATACTATGAACAAGCATGGTACATTTTCCTTCATTTATTGTACTTATAAGATGGAATTCACCTGTATAAATATATCAGTTCATAACTATCTTAAATGCAGATGTATAAAAATGGGCACACTGAAGGACTTTTGATGAAAGAAATAGGGTGCCACAGGGATCAATCTTGGAGCCAGTTCTGTTTCTCATATACTGTACATGCTACTGAATAACCAGTTAACACTTTTTGTTTTCATTTCCTTAGCTTGCATTGCATCATATATGCAAAACTTCATTCCAGGGAAACCTTTAACCTTTCCCCCCCCCCCCCCTTTTTTTTTTTTTTGCTGGCTGGCAACACATAAAGCATATGATCCAAGGCTACTCCTTTGCTTGTCTTTCTCAATAGGAAAGCATGACCCTGTGGCACACCCCAAATCTATTTCTGTTTCAATTCATAGTGACTCACATGGCAAAGGCAAAACACTTCCCAACCAAAGCATCTCAGTTGAAATGAAAAAGAAAAAAGAAAAAATAATCAGGGTTGCAAATCTGTGTCTAAAATGCATTAAAGTACAAGAAGTAACAAAGTTGTGCAAAAGTCAAACTTCAACATTAATAAAAACAGAATGGTGAAAGTTCATTTTATGGGTGCACCTTAGGTACTGACTTGCTTTCACATAAATCATGTCAATATGTTTTGCATGATGGAACAAACTGTTATAAGTGCTCTTAAATCTGATGACTTTTTACCCTAGATTACTTTGGGTTTGGTAAAGACAGGGTAGGTTAGAACAAAATAATTTAGGTGAGGTGTGCTTCAGTTTCTCTGTATTTTAACCTTCTCTTTCCTTTAAATATGCTAAATCAAGAAAATAAATAAATGCTGCATTCTAAATACTGATACATATCAGAATTTTGTCTACCAAGTTGAACAAATCTCTCATTATAAGTTTCATCAACAGGTATCAATAATTAAGATGTGCCCTTAAAATGCACTTTTACCAAGAAAATTTTCTAATTCAGTAATCACCTGCATCACTCTTTCTGACTTGCATATTTGCTTTATCAGAATTTTCCAGCTATAATTATTATACATTCCAGGTAGGAAAATATCTCAACAAAGCTGAGCAAACAACCATTCACCACAATTAAAATTCGGGACAAATTCACACACGAAGTGCAATGCTTTAAGTGATATGCTCAGCTGGAAATATATAGAGCACTAATCAGCTGTTGAACTGTATCTCCAAAATGCCTGAAGTCAGTATATAGCTCCAATGATGACTTCCAGTAAAGGACCCTTATATTTATAAAGGTCCCATACTTCGTAACATAACTCTTCACTCTTTCAAATAATGTCTTAGTGTCTTAAGTTTGACACAGGAAAAAGTATAAAAGTTGTTTAAATGCTTTTCGAGTATTCAGTGCATACTCCATCATATGTAATGTGACCTTCCCTTGTAACGCTGAATATCCATGGGATGAGACCTGACATACTCTTCACCTCCTGGCATGGCAGCTTGCATGATTGTATATCCTACCAACCTAACAATCTCCTCACATAACAACCTCCTGAAAGATTTTCTTGTATGTGCTGCGTTAAGATTACAAAGAGTAATTCATTTTAGTTTTGTTTTCCCCAGATTTTCCTCTGATTCAATTCTTCTCTCCACCTTACCTCTAAAGAAATACACATTTAAATATCAAGGTGATTTTAATGGGACACGTATTGATCAACAAAATCTCTACATCCTCTTGACATCGACTATGGTACTTGATTTTTTTTTTCATTTTACATGAAAATGAAATTCGCTGATAAAGACGGAAAGGATTACTTGAGTAGTTAATAACATTCATGATACGTAAACAAGAAAAAACACATCAACCAGATCGATTGCCTGTTACAATCATTCTTGAGACATATATTATACAAAGGACCTATGAAGGAATGGCTTACTTTACAAAATCTTTTAATAACACGAATCACAAACCCTTACCTAACCACGATACACGAGCAGGTGTTATCTGGAAAGTTGGCTTAAGTTTCCAGTGCTTCTCCAACTGAATACTAGGGATACTACAGTCTCTAGAAATTGAGAAATGATAAAAGTGATGCCGGTCATTTCAGGAGTTAATCACTTCGACAGCATGTACGACAGACATAGTCCTTTAATTTTGTTTTAATTCCCTGAATTATGAAGACTTACTACATGTTAAAGGGGATTTACGGGAAACAAACACACACTCAATATATA